>JABCJY010000012.1:0-108061 GCA_013184415.1 Fusarium concolor
TCAGAGGCATAAACTTAAGCGAGGAAAGATTTGAGTAGGGTAAGGGATATAATCGGATTGAAGTGATAGCGTAGTTCTGTTTTGTCTTAAATATAAATTATTTCCCGGCTTATGAACAATTATAATATCTATGTCATATCATTTAGACATAGTTTCATACTGTAACTGTCTCATTGGAATACTCTATCCGGATACTGAGACTTCGCACTAAGAGGCCAACAATGGGAGGAATAGCTCATTCGTACAAAATTTAATATTACAAAAAAATCAGTCACAGCTCGTATGTAATTACACTGAAGCCCACCCGAAAATGAGTTAGTCAACAGACTTGTCACTTGCCAGGTTAGTGAAATGCGCTGGTGGTTTTATGTCTTTATTTCCACGAATTGAAGATGCGACTATTTAATGGGCCCGCCAGACTATATGCCATAGCTCAGGCACCGAATCGATAGTTCACATTAGAACAACTATCTACACTGTATACGTAAATTAAATAAAATAACATGGAATAGGTGTATAAGGTTATAACCATAAAAGTAGACATAGAGCGCCATTTGTTTGTCCTCCTTAACTTTCCCTCTTACACTCCTTTTCACCATACCGCCACCAACAGCATGAAGTTCTCTCAATCAGCTCTTCAGCTTTTGGCGCTGTGCCACCTTGTTTCAGCCTCACCATGCAAGCCTTCTTCATCAGGCAGTTCTATTATCTCTACGACCACTAAAATTGAGTCCTCGGGAACGCTCTCAGTGGAAACAGGCTCATCCACGGTTACTCTTTCAGAAACTGAATCAGCCTCTGACTCTACTACCTTGGTGTCAACTTCAAGCGCTGAGCCCACGACTACGCTTGAAGCAACCACAGACTCAACAACCTTGTTGGATGAAACGACCACCACCGAGGTGTCGACTTCAAGTGCTGAGCTTACGACCACACTTGAAGCAACGACAACCTTGTCGGGTGAACCAACGACCACCTTTGTTTCGACTACTGTCGATCCCACCACTACAACATCTCTCCCTCAAGGCCCACCCAACCTTGCCGTCAACGGTGGATTTGAGGATGCAACGGTCAGCCCATGGGAGAAGGTCACTCGAGACGGAACCCTATCTATCATCACCTCTGGATTCCATTCCGGCAGCCAAGCTGGTTACTTCACTGGACGGGCACCATCATCAGTCCCATCAACCTTGGGCATAAAACAAGCCATATCCGCGTCATCTCTCCAGGCTGGCAAATCCTACAAGCTATCAGCCTGGTACATTCTCTCACAATCAAACTGCTTCGGCCCACTTTTGGTATGCGGTTATGGATGGCGAACCTTTTATCCTCCGACACAGCTTACTCGAAAAAACGACTACTCTCAGGCGGAGGTGACGTGTTCTTGGACGCAGGAACAATTGAATGCTGGGCCTAATATCCAGATTCAGGGAGATTGCTTCAATCTTGATATCGTCATTGATGACGTTATTTTGGAAGAGGTTGTGTAGTAGGAGTAACATAATGGCGAGGATTAACTATTGTGGTTTTGAGAAAACTCCAAAACGAAATGGAGGAGAGTTCAATATTTATGTGCTTTAATCTAATTAGATGAGGAACGAGATAGAAGAAATAGATGTAGATTTCTTGCCGACATAGTTTGCAAAGATCTGGAGCATCTATGTTGTACCACGGTATTGGGCTGGGTCTAGTAACATTAGTTAACAGGCTTTTCCCTTGTCAGGTCAGTGTAATATGTTGACAGCTGCCCAAACACTACGTTTCCATAAATATGCGGAGGATCCAGTTGGTTGGTTGACCGTTGGTCAACCCCTGCCAGTATGTTCAATAGCTCAGGTGCCAAATCGATAGCTCACCCATCTAGACCATCTATCTATACAAAGTTTCACCGTCCGTGCACTGAAAGGGGTTCTAGACTTATAACTAAAATCTTAGGCTTAAAATAATATTTCTAGCTTTGTTTCCTCATCCTGTCACACTTTCTCTCACTCTGCCGCCAACAACACCATGAATATTCCTCGGCCAACCCCTTGGCTTTGACGTTCTGTCAATTTGCTTTAGCCTCGCCCTGCAAGCCTTCATCTTCGCCATTGATGATGCTACTTTGGAAGCGGTTGTACAGTAAAGACGAAGGTCAAGATTGGTTATTTTGGTATCTAAAAGAAAACAAAAACGAAACCGAAACCGAAAAGAGATGTCTCAGTATTGATGTCCGTTAATCTGCTTTAGTCTAACTAAACAAGACACAAGGTCGAAGAAGCAAGCAAAGTTCTTGCCAAAAGCTGATACCTATGCCTTGCCATAATATTGGGTTGGGGTCTAGGAACCATGTTATACCAAATCATCACCGGCCGATTCAATACCTCCATACCGATGTCCACCAGAATACTATTGCAGACCAGTCATACTATTACTACTACCGTCTGATGGGCTCATATTGACCGGTGTAAGGATTGTATATGCTCACCATACTAGACGAGGAGCTAAGAGAAGGGTTGAAACTCTTGTTGGTCCTGTTTGTCCGTGGAGGGTAGTGAGCCATTGTAGGCGGTCGCCGCTGCTGGTAGTAATGCAGCGGTGGTGGATACTGGATATAAGATTGGGTCCTGTAATGAGAAGGAGGGTATTGATAATATAGACCACGACTTCTGAGATTCGAATACGAAGGGACGTAGGGAGGCGGCTGCATATATCTCGGGGGTGTACGTGGTGGAATTGGCGGCTGATATTGAGAAATGGACTTGGTCGGCGTAACGACGACAGTTTCCAGATTTTTCAAGTCAGTTGTTGAAACGGTGGCTAACTGTCTTGGATGAAAAGCGTTGAGAAGAAATGTGACGACAAATATGAAACCTGCATCAAAAACATAAAAGTAGATCTCTGTCGCTTGGACAATTCCAAGAGGCCCTGTGGCATACTCTATCACACGGTAGATCGACCGAGCAAGTATTAGACCACACGTCAAGTAAAGAACCCAGACCCAGCGTTTCCAGGGCATGGCTAGGCTTGTATTCTGACGTGGTTTCTCGAGAATCCGGCTGTAAGCTATATGCAGGACTGAGGTAAAGAAGCCAAAGAAGTAGATCTGGAACGCTATGCCGCCAACGATAATGAGTTGGCCTATTCTCTGTTGGTTAACTGACTTGGCGTTGAGTAAGATTCCAGCACCTGCATTCGTAGTAAGTAGATGATAGCACGAGAGAACGCCACACTGACCTGTGAATTGTGCTGCTAGAGAGACCACGTCTCCAAAGATGAAGAGTTTTGGTATCGCCTTTACTGGGATCAGAGAGTATACATCTGCATCCAGAGCTATGATTATCTTGCTTAGAATCATATAGACAGTCGCAGATATCAAGATCGGACCCAGAAGAAGCGCAAAGGTCTGAATTGCATAGGGAGTGAAAGACCAGTCAGGAGACTCGGTTGCAGATATCGCACGACAAACATATCCAACAACCTCAACTGTTAAGATTAGCTGCTGCCACCACTCACTCAAACAGTGTTTTCAGCTTACCGGCACAACCAAAAAGGAACGGAATAAAAAACCAAGTTTTACATCGTATCATCTGCAACAACCCAACCGCTGTGGACGCAGAAAACAAGCCCAGAACAACAATGGCTGGAATAAAGAAGGGGTGATAATGGTACAGCTCGAGTGCTGCCATTGTAAAGAAGGCCTATGGCCAGAACGAAAGTGAAGGACCTATGTGAGCAGAGGTCAAGATGTTGGAGCAAAAACAAGATGACATTTTTGAGACAGGGAGTCGCGGGTAGATGTTTAGTCTCGGGTATGGTTGATGAGATATAAGACTTTAACCTCACTGATTTAACGCGTGAGCTATTAATAAAATGGAGGTGTTATGATGGGATTGAGATCATTTGGGTGATGAATGCGGATGGGAGGCTGCTTGCGGAGAGCCCCACTGGCTGGATGCAGTATTGATGTCTCAGCTCGGCTTGTTGCGCGAATAGGATGGGAATATTGTAAAGACTATTCCTCAAGCATGGGATTCAAGAGACTTGGCATTTGTTAACGGCATAGTGATAGCGTTGTGTGTACCTGAAGCGGCCTTTTGTTCCTAGTTTCGCGGGTAGAGCCGAGATAGTTCCAGGTGAGGCATCATGTTTACCCACAATCGATTGGGATCTCTCTGAGTGGAACAGGTAAATATGAATCAACAAATCGATGATTCATTCGATAAGAGAGATCTTGGCATTCGGAAACTGATAGCGATTGCTATGCCGAGACGTCTGTTCATCCCAAGTCGGCCACCTATACGAACATGTTACACACTCCGTTTCGTCCTTGCTTTTAGAGCTGCAGCTTGAGACTTATACTTTTTCGAATTGAAATACCCGATCTTCTACATTGGCTTTCACGTGTGTCAGTTTGGCTTATCTTATTGAGATATCAGATAAAACGAGCAGATGAATGACTGTTGTTGTATCGATGCTAACCACCGGGATTTCGGAACAACATCCAACGAGAGCATAAAATAAAAAGGAAGAAACAGGGGGCTACTCAATTAAAAGCGAGTTTTAGACTTCCGTGAACAATACGTGGATTGACTGGGACAAGTACTCGATAGGGCTCAACGCCATTCGCTCCTCTCACCATTTGAGCCGCCATTTGAATGGTCGTTCCAAAATAAGAAGTGAAACGGGCTGGCTTCTGGCTCTTACATGGGTTCTAGATAGACGATGAGCTATGAGGTAATGGTCAGAAGCCGGGAATACGGATAGTTTACGCGGCATGTGAAATCGGGGAAGTTGAGATAAATGGGTTTGGCTCATCGCATGATCCCGGTCCTTATCTCAGATCTTAAGATGGCGTAATCCCAGGAAGAGGGGTTGGAATTTCTTTGAATGTGCCAAAACACCACGTAGTTTGAGGTCAAACAAGATGATATACACCGAAACATAAACATACATATGGCAGACCTCAAATGCAGGGCAAGTGAGATATAATAAATAACCTTCCATTCAAGATCCCTGCACTCCCTGCTTAAACCCGAGTCATAACCGATGTGCCTGATCTTTTACCCCTTGGAGTAAAGCGTCAAAAGAAGGCTGGCTGGGTGATGTCAAAAATACGCTAAGAGGGGCCTTCATCGAATGAGAACCCAGCATGCAAATATCACAATCTGTCTCTGCCTGACCCGATCCTCAAAGAGGCTTGTCAACTCCACGATCGAGATATCTAGTGGCTCCCTCCATCAACGATCCCCGACCTACGGCCCCCCTTCTACACTACATCATCACCAGAGGCACTTGCTCTGACAGCTGCATGTACCACTAGGAGCCACGTCCAGGGGACTGCGCGCGCACCCTTGGACGGCGCTGATCATCAAACGGTACAGTAAGCAAAGTACCGACGCCAAAAACACACGCCGTTGTGCCAGGTTTTGTATTACAAAGCCCAGCTCCGTGGTACCACGGGCCATAGCGTCATGCCCTTCAAGACTATCCTCCCTGCTCCTGATGCGTCCGGAAGTCAGAACCCAGATACGCGGGTCGCTAAGCGGAGACGGGCAAACAGGCCGAACGCTTGTGAGAATTGCCGTATCAAAAAAGCCCGTGTAAGTTATCTCCTATCTACCTTTACTCTGCTGTCAGGAAAGTTACTCGTGTCTGACCCACTGCTCAGTGCGACGGCCAAAGACCCAGCTGTTCAAAGTGTGAGCAATGGGGAACTACCTGTGTCTACAGCGTTGACCATCTGGCCAATGTCGAGCGAGAGCTCAAAGAGCACCGGGACATTCTCGAGCTGTTGATGTCGCTGCCTGAAGACAAGGCCATCGCTGCACATCGTCAACTCAGAAGCACTAGTAATCTTTCTGATGCCTTGTCAGCTCTTCAGGGCAGTATGCATGGGAGGCATCAGCCCTCAAGTATACGAACAGCCCAGGCCATATCACCGCCGACGTCTTCGAACCTCGAGTTTGAGCTGACGGTACGACATGGCATGGCGTATCCGACTCTGTTCCCCTTGGACCTCCCCTCTTTAAGCGCTGATCCGCGGTTGAGGCCCGTTCAGCGCTCATCTCAAGGACTTTTAGTGGATGGCTCATCGCCGTCTGACACAATGTCGCCGTCAACATCATCCAGCAATGATCAGTCCACAAACGCTGAGCGTCCCAGTATTAAACAAGAAGAACATAATACCGCTGGTCCTCATCGTGAAAAGTACTGCGATGAGAGATTGCACCAACTGCAGGTTGGATACTGGACTGGTGTGTCCATTGACGATGAAGTCGCCGCGAGCGCCATCTCTCTATACCTTCTGGGCAATCACTCCATCTTTGGTCTGTTCGACCCAGACCTTTTTATACACGACCTTGTCCACCACCACCACCAGTATTGCTCACCCTTTCTGGTGAATGCCCTGCTGGCCCACGCTTGTGTAAGTTGCCACCCGCCACTTGTTACAGTACATCCTAGCTGACGTTGATCCACAGCAAGCGTACTCTGTGATTGATGAAGCAGTTGGCGCTTTGAGTCAAGATTTCATGCGAGCCTCTGCCGTTTTATGGCGCGCTGAGCGATCGTCCGACTCCCTTGTCAACGTCGCCGCCATTCTCATGCTGAGCGTCAGTTGCCATCTCCAGGCATCCGACATTTCGAGTAATGATCTCTTGGACGATGGCCGTGCCATGGCGGAGAGGATGAAGCTCTTTGGTGTGCCGCATAAACCAGAGAATGCCGCGTCTTTCAATAGCTTAGACCCCGACACCAAGAGAGCCATGGCCCATACAGCTTGGGGGGCATACAGCTATCTCACGTAAGTGCACTGACCCATCCATCCCTCATATTCTCATCAAGATACCAGTCTCAACACCTTCTGGGTCCCAACCAAGCCCATCGACTTCCCACCAATGTTCCCAGTACCGGGACGAAATACCGAGGACACGATAGACAAAAGGTTAGAAGTTCGCTGGCCTTGTCACTTCATTCCTGACTATACAGGTAAAACGTTTCAAGCACTATGTGAACTCTGGACCATCATGCAGGAGGTTATAGCTGTTTATTTCGCCGACACTACTGCCCCTATAAGAATACCCCTTTCTTTCGTAGAAGCAAAGTATCAGAAGATTCTTGCTTTTACCGATTCATTACCCCCCGAGATGCTTCTCGACCCAGGAAATATGTCCGATCATGTTCTAGCGTTCAAGTAAGTTACACGTCTTTTCTTTGCGAGCCTTGACTAATGGGACTCAGTATTCTATTACACGTTGCCATAACGAACATTTTCCACTCATATATAATGGACCCCAAAAACCAAAACCTTCACGAGACTTTATTAAGGTCCCCCAAAGCCGTCCTAAGATCATCCATAAATCAACTCCAGCGCCTCATCCTCATCAGTCGCCTCTACCATCCTCGCGCCCACTGCCTCAGCGTTCTAAGCTCCGCAGTAGTCCACGTCAGCAACACCATAATCCGCGACGCAGTGCTCCGAAACCAAACCATCCAGCCCCCAACCCTCAAACGAAAACACAACCGCAACGGCAGCGAGCAAGAGCCACACTGGCACTTCTACTTCCTCATCTGTCTAGCAGCATGTCAAGACCTAGGCGCGTGTTTTCCCGTCTGCGAACCTATTGGAAAAGGTCTTTTGGCTATGGCGATGCGAGATGGGAGTATGTCTGCTGCTGAAGCGAATAGGCTGATGCGAGTGTTGGAAGCGCCCAAGGTAGTGGAGAAGAAGGGTGAAGGGAAGAATTTTGGGAATTGGGTACTTGATTTTGATCTGGAGGCTACGAAGCCTGGAGATGGCCACATTAGCAATTTGGCTGCGCAGTTTGAGGAGTTTAGCATGCATAGCGAGTTTACTGAGGGAGGAGACTTTGTCGTGGATAGGACTGATGAGTAATGCATGCTACATAATCAAGGCCTTTGAGCCGTTGACGAATCTTGAGAACATATTAGCGTATATAGTCTCTTTACTGTCCTTATCGTCCGCTTTGCTCTATCCAATGTCATATGCTGGTTCATGTCTAATACTGTTGTATGAACCTCTGATACATTTATGGACTTCTGAAAACAAGATATGTTACATTGCTACTGAACTATCAAAAGTGTATAAGAATCAACAACACCCACCAGAACCACAACCATGGTCATGATCATGTCCATGCTTATGTGCATCCCTCTCAGCAAGTCCTTCAGCCTCTTTACTCAAACAACTAACATGAAACGCACTCATCTTAACCAGCCCCGGAATCTCCCTCAACAACCCAATATTCTCCTTAAAATCATCCGTCTCCCTAAACTTTTGATGCGCCTCAACGCTAGGCCATCCAATAAACGCGGCGAGCATGCAACCCGTCTTGCCCTCCTCTCCACGAATAGGTACATCGTTTTCAACACTCCAGCCGTAGCTAATCCCGCGCCAGTCGCGTGATGATTTAAGCGCTAGGCCTGTGAATTGCTCAAGACGTCTTGTTGCTGTTGCGCGGGATGCGACGTCGTAGTCTGAGGGGAAGAATGCTAGCAGGACTTCTGTTACGGGAGAGCGGCTTTTATCGAGCACGTCCTCTGGGGGGAAGGGAGTTAGGGTAACGTGTTTGTTGGTGAACTTGCTGAAATCAACGAGGGGTTTCAGAGATTCAATGACAGGAGGATGATCGCTGAAATCGTCAGTCTTGTACAAAATATTCAACAATAACAAACTCACGCGCTCTTGGGGTAGTTCTCATGATCCTCCAAAGTATCCCAATCAAGGAACAGCCATAGTGTAGAAGGATTCTCAATCTCAACACCAGTGTAAACCCGTCGTGCACCGGGTTGCTTCAGCGCTGTGTCAATAACATTTTGATACGTCTTTGCAGCGGCTGATTGATCAAAGACATTGACACCCTCGTTGAGCCCAACGAATGAGAATTCCGTCAAGTTCTGAACTTTGGAAGCCATTTTGAAAAGATTTATGATGGGAGGATATATGACACGAGAGTGATGTTGGATCATGAGGGAGGGGTAAATAAGGCGATTGTTCAGTGGGGTCGAACACGTGCTACTTCCGTTGATCCGCATGGAATAAGGGAAGCTATCACCGCATTGGTATACTGAGTCATACTGAGTCAGTTCAAAGGATAAAGGAAGTCGAAACTTTGTATATTTTCTTCGAATATTTATTTCTTTGGCTCAAGCCTTTGATTCGCTGGCTTCACCTTTCTCACTTGTCTCCCTCTTAAACTCGATTATTGCCTTCTCAGTTACCCTCATAGCTTCCAGTCCAACAGGAGCACCAAGATAAATCATAGACTGCAAAATAGCTTCTCTAATCTCAATCTCTGTCAACCCATTTCTCATAGCTCCTTTGGTATGCAAGGTCAACTCAGGCCACGCCTTTTGAGCCGTCAAAAACGCCAATGCTATAGAACTGTCAGAAACGGTCTTCGAATATTGCTCCATCACTCACTGAGTAAACTTCTCTGCTTTCTATCAAGACCAGGTCGAGTCCAAACATTTCCCCAAGCATATTCCGTAATAAGCTCTTGGGCAGGCTTCCAGTAGTCGTTGTCTAAACTAGCGACTGCTTTAGAGACGTATTCATCACCAAGAACCTCTCCGCGGACCTTGAGGCCCTTCTTGAAACCTTCACTGAATTCTTGGTTTTGAGACATTTTTAATAATTAATTATTTGAGAATGTGTAGAGTAGAAATGCTTGTTGATTCTGTTTTATGCTTCATGACGGAGGTCCTACTCCGCTTTCGGGACTCCGCAATCGGACTTTCCGACCCGTGAGCGGCGGTCCCGGTTGCGGAACTCTCCGTGTTTCCTTTTCACCGAATGCGGCAGCTACACAACCTCTTGAGAGTAGCATCAATGATAAATTATCTATTAATGTGATGAATCATATAATCTAATACTATCTATCCATGTCCTTTGGGACATAACCCTGGTTATTCCTCCACAAGATCTAACACTGCACTAACACGCCGTTGATGTCAAGTTAGCTTAAGTGGTGCCTGACTGCTTGAATGCCGAGTCGTAGACACTTGAACTAATAACATCAGGATCACGGTTGAATAAAAGCAGATAGCAGAAGTTTCGGCCCCCATAGTAAGCCACAGCATTACAACCTTCTGCCTCGTCAGAGCAGGCCTTCACGCAAGAAACAAAACTTTCTGTCGTAATAGTAGCGACATTCTCAGCAGCTCCAAAAAGCGCTACCTTGTTGCAGCTGATGCTAAAAGCATCCCCGCCGGGGACTGTATAAGAGTCGGAAAGCTGAGCGCAGGTTGAAGGCTCTGGGGTGGAATCGGTAGGCGTTGGGGTGGCGTCTGCGGTGGTATCTATAGTGCCGATTTAGTAAGGGTGGGAATATTCAAGGCTGCAGTAATACCTATGGTTGTAGTATCTGCAGATGTTGTAGTGGCAGTGGTAGGTTCAGCGGTTGTAGTTGAGACCAGGGTGGCGAAGCCAGAGGTTGTCTCGCTCACGATAATAGTCGTCGTTTCATCAGACAGCGTTGTTGTCGTTGCTTCGAGTGTGGTCGTAGGCTCCCCTGTCGGGGTTGACACCAAGGTGGTAGAGTCAGAGGCGGATGCAGTCTCTGAAAGAGTCGTAGTAGCAGACGGGTCAGAGGCTGTTGTCGATGATATGACCTCAGTACTTGTAGAGGCAATGGAAGTGGCCGATGAAGACGAAGGCTTGCATGGCAATGCTGAAGCAAGTTGACATAGCGCCAAAAGCCGAAGGGCTGGATGAGAGAACTTCATAGTGCTACCGGCGATAGAACGAGAAGAAGAGTAAAAAGAGATGCCATTAGAAATCGGGCAATAAGACTAAGTTTATGTTTGTAAAAAATTATTTCTCTTAATTTAATTTATAGCGCGATCCGTACATGAATAGACTAATTGATCAAGTTAGTCTGGGAACTATCGTTTTGGGACCTGACTATTGAACGTGGCGCTGACAGGAACCAACACATTTCATAACACATTTCACAGACTAATAAATAAGGGGCAAGCCTGTTAGATCTAACTCATTCGCACTAAAAATAAACTTAAACTCCCTCACAAGAAAAACTCCATGATCTTCTGCATCCTCGTCTTCTCCACAACCGAATCCCCCGTCGCCTTACCCATTGAATCCACATACGTCGAAACAAACGTCCTACCCTGAATACACCCCTCATTACTCAAACGCAACTCCTGTCCGCCCCTCACAGCAGCTACCATGATACAGCTCGTCTCGTTGAACTTAGCACCGAGATCGAACCCCGTCTCAAACCCAAAGACCTTAGCTTTGCCGAGTGGACGGATCGCTGTACCTGGTTCTACTAGATACACATTGTAGGCTTCGATGCCGGTGGCCCCGTTCCAGCTTACGAAGCCGTGGATGGAGTCGTCGCGCTTTTCGAGGACGAGGGCGGGGGACCAGTTCATTGGGGTGCCTTTCCAGACGTCTTTGAAGGCGCGATAGCTTCGGATTGACTCATCGTAGCCGAAACGGGCTTGCCAGCGAAGATCGTGGCCGTCGTCGGGACCGTACTCGTGGACAACACCTCCTGCACCCCAACTAATGAACTGGTTTCCGTTGCTCAGTCCAACTTGGTAACTTCCATCTTCTGGGGACTGCTTTGCCCGGTCGGGTGACAGAATGCGTAGCACCTCGGGCTTCTCTTCCACGTTGGGCGGCAGCTTCAGCTTCAGCAGCAGTCCCCGCGAATTCGTCTTTCCGTAATCTTCAGGACTGTTGTGATTGTCAAACATACTGAGAATCATCTCTCGAGATGTAACATTATGCGCGCGGACGTGATTCTGCCATCGGAACCGACCGTGTGGCGGTAATGCTCCAAAGTCTCCTCCCCTGGTGTTCCCTCTTAACTCCCAGAGGATCCTACCATTTGAACGAGACACCAGATACACAGACCAGAAGTTCCGACTGCTGATTAGGAACGAATCATGATTCACCGTCTGTATTGAACTCAGGTGGAAAAAGTCGTAGGGATTCATCGGTCCGCCGTACCCAGATTTTGTGATGAGCGGAAGCATCGAGTCTTCAGGCCAGAAATGGTCCAGTGCACTCCAGCTGAACAGAACTTCTTGCGTCTCAATGTCGATCTCGAAGAACATCGAGTCAGAAACAAAGCCGCGTTCTGAACCTCCCATGTGAGTGAGGTTAAACATAGTAGTGTTGTAAGCGGTGACGAGAATAGTTCCCCTCGTAGTCAATTCCTGCTCATGAAAGTCCAGCGTGCCGGCGAACTTTTTGCCATACATGTTGGATATAATACTATCAAGGTGAATAACCGTCTTCTCATACTGGTTGTTCATGATAATAACTTCTCCAAACCCATGGCTTAGCTTTCGCGTGCCGCGCCAGAGTGTCAAGAACTGCTCGTTGAGAATATTCTGTACTCGCAAACCCTCAGACGCAAGCGGTTCTTCATCATGGGCATAGACCATTTCTGCGTTCTGCTTCATGATGTACGAAGCAGCTTGCACAAGACCTCTCTCCTCTCCGCTGGATTGGGGAGTGATGAAGACATAACCCTCAGCGAGTTCTTTTCCGTTGGGGTTCCATTCGATATGAGGAGGTTTATGCGGAGAACTCTTGAAGCGGCGATACGTGTAAGTTTGTTCGCTCTTGGGTCTGACGATGTCGAAATTACTCCATGACCGAAACGTCTTGAAGCCCTTCTTGTCGGTAGGCGGTTCCGCAGACTTGTCTTCTTTTGCTCCTTTTTCTCCTTTGCCTCCCTTTGTATCTTTCTTATCTGGAGTCTTATCGCTTTTCACATCAACGACCGTTCCGCCTTTCGCATTATTCTTCAGAAGTGTCGGCGGCGGAGGATTAACATCATCTGAGCTAGGAACAGACCAAACATACCACCAAAAGAAAATATTAAAAGAAATAACCAGAAACACAAGCCTCTTGGCCCATGGGGAGCCAGAAATGACGACCATGATTTGTTATCAACGGTACAAGGAACCAGAGATTAAAGGCAAGACAGACCCTGGCGGGCGGGCATATAAAGCTATTTACATCCCACGCAAGGGAGTGATGGGTTCGATATGTATTTCTTAAAACTGTCATTTTTCTGGAATGTGCCCCTGTCTTGGAAGCATTCCAAAAAGCTGGTGCAAGGGTTAAACATGAGATCCTCCCTTGGAGAGTGGTGATGGTGATTGGTGGTGTTTCAGTTTGTGACGAGATGTGGAAATAAAGCTGAGAATAAAGAAATGCGATATATTGGGTTTGTGTCATCGTCAGTGTCTAGGGCTGAGAATTATTGCCGAGTAAGGAAGGACAGATGGTCGGTTAATTGATATGAACTGATGCGGTTATCGTCAAAGGTCGACGCAAAGACGGCGTGTTCAATAACACAGCCCCATGAGCGTTTGCGGAAACTGGAACATTCCCGACCAATGGTCGTAATTATGTGACAATTCCTCTTCAAATAAACCTGACGCACCATGAAGCCACATGGCTTATTTGCCAAGGAATATTGAGTTGTCAAACAATGATGTCTTGACCCTCGCATCATTCTTGTCGGGGCGGAACAGGCCGTGAAGGGAGCAGCATCCTCCGAATCGCAGATCCACTTCATCGAACATGAACGTATGAGGTGATGAATCAATGTTGAGAGCTTGTTGACGGCTGAATGGCTTGGGCTTACGAGCATTGCACACTTTTATTCCTCGAAGATCCCAGATGCACCGTACGCATGTTTGGTCAAGCTGGCCAGTGTTGTCTCTCAGATAACCTTCTGATACTAGTCCGGTGGCTTATGATTAATCCAAGTCATATTTATTGCATACCTTATAGCAGCAGCAGCCCTTTGATGTGCGAGAATTATACATTGCAAGTGGTCCTTGAGAACAAGGCTCAACCCAACCCCATCATGTAACGGCACGCTGACCTGTCGGAACCTTGCCGCAGAGTCCTTGATTTGGTAATTTTGAGGTCATGCCCTCCTGGAGACCCTTTTCGAACCCAACATGTTGATCGCCAGAGCGCATCTCTTGTCCATGACCGATTCTGCCTGCCGCCCTAAGGACAAACGCCATACCCATCGGCGGCACCAGCATCGTCGCTTGGTATCAAATTGCCATGTATCGTAGGATAAAGGTATTTCCGGCGGTTTCGAGTCGCTTGTCGCATCGAAACGGTAACAGGTCGAGGCCGATGTTTTCGACGAAGACGGAAGTAGGCTGTTTCCACTACCTTCAGATGTTGCACGATTGAGCGCGGTTCGAATTATTTAAATTGGCGTGGGTATTAAATATCCATATGCGATATTTCTTTTCTCATCGTATATCTCTTCGCGGAAATGGATGGCGGCTTCGTAGGTGTCCGAGTTGGCGGACTCGAGGTGATCGGTCTCCGTGGGCAGAGCTGTCTCTGGTAGGTAGTTGGATGTTTTCGATGTTGAGCCAGGCAGCGGCGGGAGATCTACGTCGCATTAACCACTCGTAGACTCGTGCATGTCTTCTTCTCGCTTTTCTTCGATGCTGACGCCGTCAGCCAACAACCGCCCCATGATGTTGGAGCTTGGTGAAGATGGAAGGAGAGAAGAGTAAGCTCCGCACTGCGGAGCTTTGGCGGGGTAGCTCCAGCGCCGGTCGGCCGAGCATTCTCTAACTACAAGTCCATCGCAAGTCTAAGGGTACATATATATCAATTACGGGCATTGATCAACACTGCTGGCTAAATGAAACATGCTTTGGATAGTGGTGACTAAAACCCGGCATTTTATGAACTGCCGACGCATCAATTGGCATGGTTCGGCAACATCAACGATGCCGAGTAAGCTCCGAAATCGCATCCCGGCTTGGAGCTTCATGACCGACACCACGCTGCGCAATGGAAAGCAATAGACTTCGAAGATTAATCAATAACACTATACACACTGCGAAGCTGTATTCAATATTTCCATGCCAAGTAACCCTACTGTGCGCCCTCTTAGAACTCATTGAAGCGCATCCATTCCGCTGCAAAGTCTCCACTTAGAACGGCCAAGATACAGCTACTCCCAAACCTCCACCTCATCCCATCACGAAGTTTCTTCTTTCTTTCAAGTCCTTTAACAAAATAACTCAAGCCAACATGTCGTCCAACGGAGCTGAACGTCTCAAGAACAGAAAACCAATCAAAAAGCCCGTCCCGGCTTATCTTCCCTCTCCAGGCTCAGTTCTCACCGTCGATAAGACGCTGTACACAGCTATTCGTGAAGCACCTCGGGAACTCATTGAGGAATTCACTCTGCCTATTCGATCTGGGAAGGCATGGAAGGTTCCGGCGGGGTGTATTGTGAAGATTAGTACCCCTGAGGGGCCGCAGGTTGGTAAGGATATCTACGTGGGTGTTGGTTGACGAGGAGCTGGTGATTGATAAGAGAAGATGATAAGATGAGCTCTCACTTACACATCACAGGTGACTTGAACATCTGGAACGCCCATAATCCCCGCGAACGCTTCTGGGCATCTCGCACAAAACAACTCCACGCTTCCCACGTCTCAACCTACGACCGTCTCTGGTCCAACCTGCCCTACATGCGCCCTCTCGCCACCATCATAACCGACAGTCTAGACTGGTACGGCGCAGACGAGCACGGCGGACGCGTCCACGACTTATTGGGGACGCGGTGCGATCCATACATCAATACTGTTCTCAGCGGAGGGCAATATAACTTCCAATGCCATTCTAACTTGACGAGAGCGGTGTTGCCGTTTGGACTGAATGAGCAGGATGTTCATGATGTTATTAATATTTTCCAAGTCACTGGTTTGGATGAGCAGGGGAGATATTTTATGAATCCGTGTCCGGCGGAGAAGGGGGATCATATTGAGTTTTTGGCAGAGCAGGATCTGCTCATGGCGTTGAGTAAGTCAAATCCCTGCTTAAAATTAAATCGCTGTTGAGAGTGATGGTTGCTAACTTTGGTAGGCACATGTCCTGGTGGTGATCTTTCGCTCTGGGGTTTTGGAGAGGATAGTGAGGAGGAAATGATCAAGTGCTGTCGACCTCTAAAGGTGGAGGTATATCGTCTCAAGGATGAGAGTTTGTTGAGCAAGAATGGATGGAAGCCAGCTGAGGTTTCAGGATATAAGGGACGTCACGGGTTGAATGTGCCGTTGGGTGAGAACAGAGCGGAAAAGGCATAGATAGATATACAAACTCCCTATTTTACAATTTTACAATTTTCCCCCGACCCTTTCTGTTCTGATGAATCCATTTGTGATCACTGCAGCTTCTGTGCTCACTGCATCTTCTCAGCCTTGCCCTCAGCGCTAAGAACACTCTCATCCCGATGCTGCATCAACGCAACCAGCGCACCTCCCGGTCCCGACAACAAAACACTCGTAACAACTCCCCTCACAAGATTAGTCCTCTCCTCTCCAGCCTTCAACTCAGGTCTGACCTCCAACAGCTGCTGAAGACCCCAGATAAGTCCTGCAACAGATCCAGCAGCGAAGTCGTAGATGAGAAAGTTGTGAACGGCTGCTGAAGCACTGGACATGGGCTCGTAGGAATGAGGCGCCGCGTCAGGAATAAAGACTCTCTTCATGCTTAGCGAGTTTGCGACACCGTCTGGGAATAAACCTGGGACGATAGTCGCTGCGATGAGGACGGCGTAGGTAGTCATTTGTCCTACAACAGCGACGTTCCACGCAAATCCATAGGCATGCGATAAAGCGGCCTTATTAAGAACAACCTTTGGCTTATGCGCATCCTGCCCAACGCTCAACCTCTTAAGAACAACTGTAAACACAGCTTGAAGCGCAAAGATGTATCCAGGAGCGAAAGCCCAGACGGCGTTGGCCCACTGTCGAACATTGTGGTTGGAGAAGGGATACGCCAGGAAGATGCAGGGTACGATATAGCCGAGGAGAAAAGATGGAACGATAGTGTGCAGACTTAGATAGTCGCGGACGTAAACGCTCTGAGATGAAGCGCCAGCTGTGAAGATGAGATGGATGAGATAATACAGCGGCGCAACGAACCCAAAGCCAACAGACTGCACAACGAACGTCCAAAAAATACCACTACCTCGTCAGTCATCTCACCAATCTCAAAGAATCAGTCAACTTACTTCAACACAAGCGGCGTCCAAGCCAACTTTCTCTGACTCTCAACAACAAACACCACAAAAGTCGCAATAAGCTGCGCTCCAAAGCAAAACGTCAGCAGCGAAAGCTCCGGCCTAGACCCATCCGTGACATTCGCCCAGAAAATATTTCCAAATGCTAAAAAGCCATCAATCGGTGAAATACCAGTGTATTGGCGTAGGAGTAAGCGCTTTGATTCCGGGAGGAAGCGAGGGAGCGGATCGCTGGTTATGTTGTCTACCATGTCCATCCAGCCATTGCGGTTGAGTTGGAGAAGAAGCGCGTCGAAGCCGAAGATGCTGGTTATGGCTAGGACGATGATTGTGGGGATGCGATTTGAAAGGGAAGACATTTTGATTATTGATGATTGAGGTTTGATGAATGATGAAAGAAAGAAGAGGTGAGGTGAGGTGAATAAGTAGAATACAGTAAGCCCCGTCATTCATGATACTCCGTAAGCAAGCGGAGAAGCCGGGCGCACATTTTAGAGACAGCAATAGCAACGTCAAACAATTTCCAATTAAAAATGCTGCCTGGTGTTATGCTAACTCCCACGGATAATTAAATACAGTACAAGCAATGTTCATTCCGTCATCACCAGGGATGTACCCTTTTTTGTCTCGCTAGAATCGTCCAGCGTCCAGCACAACAGATCTCCAAACCAATGCTTCCCACAACTCAGGTCAAACCCGACAGTAACGTGTACCAGTATTCATATTCATATCCGTATTCTTCACCGCTTAGTAACTCTTGAGCTTCCGCGAGTCTTTGTGCGGGTTGAAGTCCTCGCTGGCGCTTTGGCCTTGGGTTGCGCCTTGGCCTTACCATTCACGTTCGCCTTGCCGTTTACCTTAGCCTTCCCCAGAGGCTTGGTCTTGCCATAAACCTTATCAAAGTAAGCGTCGACGTGCGCCTTAGAGACCTCTTCGATATAGCTTTGAGGCTCCCAAGTCCTTTCGGAGTTATCATAGCCGACCCATTCGACTAGCACCTCTGGCACGTCCTTACGAACTCGGTGCTTCCGAATAGCAAAGACGTGGTAAACATCCCCTTGGTCGGGGTTTTGGGGCCGTCCATTCTTAAATGTACGCCAGAAGGCTAGGAGCGCCGGTTTATTATCGGCATGGAAAATTTCCTCCTCAGTCCAAGTCTTATCGCCATCCTTCCATTCGACTTGAAGTTCGATCTTGTCACCGTTCCAGCGGTAGTTCAGGATGCGCTGGAATTCGTGCATTTCTTCTTCATCATCCTTAATGGGTTGTTGTTCTTCGGACTGCTCGTCTTGTGGCTGTTCTTCAGGCTCTTCGACTTCGGGTGATTTCTCTTTGCGGGATTTGCCGTTCACTTTTGCGGGAGAAGTGAAAGCTCCAGAACTGCGCCGACCAGTCTGCACCGCCTGGAAGCGAGACTGCTTGGCGGCACTTCCGAGGCTAACGGCTGGGGAGTTGGCAACGACTCCTGGAGACCCCAGCTCAACCGATGGTTGCCTTCTAGGCGAAGATCGGACACGTGGGGATGGAGCGACGCGTGGAGATGAGGCGATGCGCGGTGATGAAGTGACGCGTGCTGTTGAAGCAATAGACTGTCGCTTGCGGATTGGAGAAGATCGCGCAGATGTGCTCTGGCGCGAAGTGCTCTGACGTTTTGTGCTTGGGGGCAGCATTGTAGTGGAAGTTTGACGGCGGTGGCTAACAATAGAAACGTCGGCGGTGTTATCGTGATCTGGTGTTGCAGCAGAAATGTTACTCAGTCGCGAGCGCTGTTGTTATAAAATCAGCAAGTTGCCAACACAAGGAAGTGCCAACTCAGTGTGGCGCTTGCTAACTTACAGGACTACGACCTTCCGAAGTGCGTCTAGCAAGTCGCTGCTCTCTAGGCGAAAAAGACTTTCTTGACGAGGCGGTAAGAGGCATGCTCGAGGGTGGAGGCGCCGGGCTCTCTGTCGACTTTTTGAGCGGTGATGAGAGGTAGTTGAAAAGCGCGTTCATTGTGAGATGTGACGGACGGGAATAGACAGGACGGGAGAGCACAAACGACGAACGAGTGAATTGGAGAGAGATGTGCTATTTGGAAGTGGACGCGAATCAGTGGGAGACGGAAACGTGGCTAATAGCCTTGTCTTACGTTGATGAGGTATGGATGAGGTTGTTTACTTTTTTGTTCGGTTGCGGCTGTTGTAAGATCCATGTACGTAAATTAAAACTGACCATGATGCGCGGGCGGGGATAAGGTACATACTTTGCTTTTTTGCATGAGCAAACGCGACAGGTGACAGGATGGGACTAGCGTGAAGAAATCCCCACAATGTATGCAAACAACAACACCAATGACCAACAGCCACATCTGTATGCTATTGTCGGTGTCACAAAAAAAACTCATTAATATTATAACTGAAACATCTTATGGGTATGGGAAGAAGAAAGATCAAAGTCAGCTGTGGCAGTTTGGTAACCGTCAACAAAAAGACGGTATAAGCAAAAGAAGCGCTTAACAGCAAAAGAAAGGGTCTGGCCGGGGATTGAACCCGGGACCTCTCGCAAGCTATGCTGTAGGGTTTTCCCTAAGCGAGAATCATACCACTAGACCACCAGACCAAATCACCTCACGTGATGCTTGATGAGAATCGCAGAGCTAGCAGGTCTGAAGTACAAAGAGATCATTGAGAAGAGTTGAGATTGGTGGTGGTTTTGAGAACTGAAGTGGTGAATGAATGGTGCGGATGCGGAGACAGATATTTTAGAGTTTGAGCCTTAGTGAGAAACGTGGTGAGGGGGTAAGGAGTTACAATGGTATGGAGAATCTTACATCTGTCTGTAGGGTAAACTTCAGCCGACTGAATCAACAGCTGTCGCGTGCGCATGTTCGGAAGTCAGTTGGAAGTCGAACAAAAGGAAGCTGAGATAAGGCTGAAACGGTTGTTCCTTCTTCCTTATGGTATTGGTCTATAGGTAGTTTTTAAATCCCCTCTGAGCTATTGTGCTGTTCTCACGAGAAAGCGGGTTGTGTGAGTAGCAGGCAATCTTCTACGCCGATGAC
This sequence comes from Fusarium concolor, assembly GCA_013184415.1. NCBI lineage: Eukaryota > Fungi > Ascomycota > Sordariomycetes > Hypocreales > Nectriaceae > Fusarium > Fusarium concolor. Next base: position 20,104 of record JABCJY010000012.1, read on the forward strand.
ACAAACATTCAAGCAAATTCTGGAGTCGGAACTATCACAAAAATAATACCTTGCAATTAAATAGAGAAAATTTCAAGGGGACATATGCTTAATTAGGTAAAATACCATCCAACAACTTAAGAGAAGCTCGAAGCATCCACTTCCAGCGTGGTTATCCGCAAAACCATCAAGAGTGCAGGTTCACAGAGGAACTTCCAACACCTTGCGCCTCGGTGCCAATCGGCATAGGCAATATCATAAAACACTGGCGACAACCACTCATCAGCAGACATAGGCTGAAAAATGAACTGCGAGCTTAAAGCACCTTAAGGACCATGACCTATGGGATGCCGCTTCGGGCTGCTAACCATCAAGGTCTCATCCTGCGACAGAAACAGTGATGAAGCTAAGACAGGAACAAGAACAGGTGCGTTGATCAGGCTTGAAGCTAACAATAAGCATAAGTCAGTGGCACCGCCGAGGGCATCAAATGTGCAGTAGAAAATCATTCCAGAAGCATGGAAAATGAAGCGCAAACTGCGTACCTGACTATGGATGTTCATGATGTTGAATATCTCGGCCTGCGCCCTGCCAATCTCAGATCAACGCATCATCCTGTCTTTCAAATGGATCCCTCAATCAGAAGTAATAGCGACAACCTTCCGCTTCCGGCCAATTCCCAGCCCACATCTTATCCTCGCCAATCTCGAATCCGGTCCTTCAAAAACTGCCGTCTTTGCTCCCGAAGTGTGAGGCCTGCAAGCGATCGTGGACCAGGCCATGTGGAAATCGTACGATGTGTGGAGATGCACCCTGAAAGGGTGGTCACGTGAGAATGATTCTTCACTGAAGATTTTCTGCAACAGGATATAAACAACACTGTTGTAAATTAGAATAAACTGATATCTATTCTCTGGAAGCGCCACCATATGCTCCACAGCTTTGTGCGCGAAATTCCATGTAAAATACACCTTGTTATGCTGGTTTTGTCAATATCGCCATCGACACCTTGAAGGTCCAGACCGTTATCGTGGTGTGCCCGAGCCAAGCCGTAGTCCCTGTTACGGTTACTTGTAGGGCTGAAGAGAGAAATATCCCTGCATATCAGGCACTTAAAGAAACGCTATTTAATGTTTAAAAGGTGGACGTTGCCCCTTGATCTGTAAGTTGAACCTCAAGTTGTCATCTGACGCGGTGGTTGTGCACAAGTTGTACAGTCAGTCACGGCACATACAGTAAGTCATATCTCATTCTATTCAACGCTCGCTCTCCCTTTATTTCTTCTTGTCAACAAGGTTGTAAATCTTTTGGATGTCGCCCAACACTGCCTCAAAGTCAATCTTAAGATCCTTGAGCAGACCGTCCTTGAAGCCAAACACCCATCCGTGTACAATGGGATACTTGTTCTCGTGCCACGATTGCTGCACATCAGCAGACTTGATCACGTTGCGACACTGCTCAACGACGTTGAGTTCGACCAAGCGGTCGTAGCGGGCGTTCTCGTCCTCAATCGCATCGAGCTCCTTCTCGTGGAGTCGGTACACATCGCGGATGTTTCGCAGCCATGGGTTCAGAAGACCAAGGTCCTGGGGAGTCATGGCAGCCTTGACACCGCCGCAGCCGTAGTGGCCGCAGACAATGATGTGCTTGACGCCGAGGTGCTTAACCGCGTAGTTGATGACGCCCATGGCGTTGAGGTCGGTGTTGCAGACGAGGTTGGCGATGTTGCGGTGGATAAATGCCTCGCCGGGCTCGAGACCGCAGATCTGCTCGGCGGGAATACGAGAGTCGGCGCATCCGATCCAGAGGTACTCGGGGGCTTGGCCGGCGGCGAGGTTCTTGAAGAAGTCGGGGTTGACCTTTGCCTTGTTCTCGGCCCACGAGCGGTTGTTCTCGAAGAGCCGGTCGTGGCTCTGCTGGAGATACTTTGTGATGTCTTGTTCGGCCATGTTGCGCCACGAGGGTTTTGGAGTGTAGTTTGGTGGGGGTGATGAGGAGGAAGAAGAAGAACAAAAGCGAGTTTGAGAGAAAGCAGAGAGGGAGCGAGATGTTAAACGTTGGGATGATAAGGAAGAAGAGGCCGAGGAGCGGAGAGAAAAGGAAGGGAGCCGAGAGGAAAACATTAGAGGCATCCACAGCAGTTGGTAAGGTATGGATGGTGCGATAAGATGTGACGGTGGGATGGGAGACAAGGATAAAAACGGGCAAGACTGCAGCAGCACCTGCAGTAGACTCTACACGTTGGGGGAGCACTTGATCAATTGGTGCTACTCAAAAGTGTTACAGGTATAGCCTCGCAGCAAATTCGGACGGAGAGATGCCGAAGTTAATAAAATTTTGGGGATGACGACGTAATTTGTTGAGTTAGCTCTGCCCTTTTTTTTTTTCCTTTTTGTCTCCGCCTTGCTTTTACCGTACTGCTAGCTGTTAATTTAAGCTCGAATTGGTTGAGCGATAAGTTTTGATAAGAGGCTTAAACAGCCGGGATGAATCAAGATTTCGGACGCCGGCCCGTTCGTAGCCGTGCACCTGGTAGTTGCAGCTGCATTTGCAGTTGACGAGACATTTCCGAGCAGGTCCGGCCATTTCTATTCTGCAGTGCTGTATTGTTGGTGTTGTGACTCAAAGAAGACACAAGCAGGATTTAAACCCGGAACCCGGGGAATATCATCTACTGCCGACCCCACGCTGAAACTCAATTGTATTGGTGGCTTCTGGAAACAAACAAATCGTCATATCACCCCCGAATTGCCGGATGCCGGGGGTGAGATGAGATGTAAGATCTCATCTCATGACCCCGCGTTCAACTCCAACACCAGGCAAATGATCATCTTGATTGCAACGATACACAATCCGAGTCCAATTGTATGCGCTACCGATTGATCGATGCTTTCGCAGCAATATAGACAATCTTGTCTGCTATGTAAAATGACAAACTCCAAACTCCATCATAACCAAGTAACCTCCCAATGACTCAACCCGACCCAATCTCTTGAAGAAGTCTTCAATCTAATTCCAATTCTGACTCCTTGAGAGCCTGGAAATCCAACCTATGACTTTCCTTCAAAGCCGCAATCTTCTCCCGCATGCTCCATTCGCGCGCCTCTTTCACCAGCGCCTTCTCCTCCTCCTCCGCCTCGTCAAGCTGCTTCTGTCGCTTGACACGGACCTGTCCTGCGGTTTCTAACAATTCGGTGGACTGACGCTTCTTGGTAGCTTGTTTGTCCAGATTGTCTTTCAAAGGACTGAGCTTCTTTTCCAAGAGGTCTCTCACCGCGTTTGTTATCTCGCTGTCTTGCGAGACACTGTGCATCTGAGGAATAAGACCAGGGAGCTGGGCCAGGATCTTATCCCTGGCTTTCTCATCCGACTCGATCTTTTCGTTGATGGTGTTGTACTCGAGTTCATCGGCGGCCAAAGATTTGACTCGCTCCTCGTACAATTCAACGCACCTGTCTCTCTCCTCCTTCTCCCTTTTCGCTGCGTTTCTCTTCTCGCCAAGCTCAGCAACGACCTTTTGTCGCTGTTGTCTAAGAGCTTCGACAGGATATCGACGCTCTTCATCCTTTGCTTGAAACTCACTGTTGATGTCGAAGGCTAATTTATCTTGCGACTCAACAGCAGGTGACTTACTGAGCCTCAACGGCATCGGCGTAGAAGACCCAGGAGTCAGAGTCAGTCTCTGGTCGTTCTCAGAGGACAGAGGGGTGGACGTGCTGAAGCCCCCGTCGAAGAGCATAGGTCCGAAGGCCCCCAGCTGATTCGCCTTGGACTTACGCCGGGACGAATTAGGCGTCGCCGCAGGGGTTATGGCAGATGTCGGCGCCCCATGTCGAGTTTCCATGGGATGGCGTGTCGGTGATTTACGAAGACCCTGCAAAGCGCCCTTGAGACACTTGACGGGCTCTCCACCCCACATCACAGTCCTGGATCGGATCATCTTATAGCAGCCGAACTCTCGAGCTGCCATGATGGTGTGTATGCCGCTCATGTAGGGGTCATTCGAGCGGGGACCCTCCTAGGATGTATTAGCCATGACCAAGCCGCAGACAAAGGAAAGTACTTACAGCCTGTGTGCAGATGAGCTCGGCATCTGCATGATGCTCCCCAGCCCAGGTTTTGAGCTTTTGCTCAACATCTAAATGTCGACCCTTTTCAGGAATCGAGTCATAGTGTTGAGCTTTGACGACAGACCTGCCGCCACGCTCTGGGCACTCGCTTTGATATGACACATATACAACCGACCAATGTCTGTTATTTTTGAAGTGATGCACTGGAACAATGAAGTTGCTCGAGGCATGCGAGATACTGAAGTTGGGGAGAGACAGGTTGAAGTCACTTGCGCTGAGAATCCTCTGGCCCCATGGGATGTCATTTAGATATAGCTTCATAATAGTATCCATATTCTGAAAGCTTAGGTGCTCTTTTTTATCGAGCTGATGGATGCAGCTCTTGATCAAAATAGGGCTCACTGCCTCAGCCCCCCTCTGGGACCGAGGAGTTTTTGGGGTTAAGTTCCCTGGGCGTGACGGTGCCATGATGACAGATGACAGTAGTAGTCCGTATTAGTAATAATTACTGGATAGAAGGGAGACGATGGGCTCTCTTGGTTGGAAAGGTAGTAATGAACAACTACTTGGCCTATGAGGATGTGAATGCCAGGTGAAGAAGGCATGCCGGGGGATATATACTCAAGCCAACACGGCGAAGACAGCCAGCACATTTACGGAAGAGAAAGAACTTATAACTTTCCATAGGTAAAAGTAAACGTGAGAACCCGTCGGTAAAGAAAAGTGTCATTAAAGAAACAGCTGGCAGACAGAATAAAGGATGGCTGCAGTACCTAGTCTATCTGAGCTTGCGCGAGTTACAGCCATGAAGGCATGGAATCCCGCATTTCTCTTCTTCCCATTGGATGATCAAAGTAACAACTGTAATCAATGTCAACTGCTGTAATGTCCATCCTTTCGCGATGTCTTGATAGGCTGATGAATACAAACGGTGGTTAGCCATGCGAAAAGGCTTGATGCGCTAATGTAAGAAAATATTACAGCCTGGTTTACAAGATGTAATGAAGTGCCTCCCTGTCTGAGTTACAGACGCGGGATTGGTCAACGGGAAGCTCGCCCGTTTGGATCTGCATTGTTGGTTGTTTGCTCTTCTGCAAGTCCTGTAGTATTACATCTTCGAAACCGGCTACCAGGGTCTTTAGCCATTACCTACAAGGATGTTTGAAGATGCCGCTCAACAGTTGATGTTACTTGCTAGTTTTTGCATTTTTCTTTCTTTTTGGAGTGAAGAGCCACAAAGCCACAAGTCCTTTTTTTTTTTCTTTCTTTCTCTCACCGCAAGAAATAATAAGGGCGGGGGATGCAGTATTTGAGGAGACAATGCAGGTAGCCGTACCTAGATTTGTAAAATCTTGGACGTGGCTTGCACGTTGCTTGTGAGGGGCAAGATGGCGGAGAAAGCGGGAAGATGTTGACACCGCGGGGGAATGTCTGAATAGGCTTTAGTCGCCTGTGAGACACTACCGCGTGGATATATGCTTATTCCTTGGTGTGATGCCTACAGATGGCTAGCCTTGCTGCTTGTCGCTTTAACAAGATCGGTTATATCTTGGAATCTCACATCTGCGAGCTGTCATACGTGGGAGCAAAACGGACATAGATATCAGGCTCTCTAACAAACCAGTGATTGATTGGTGCAGATTATGCTTAGAGTGGCCCGATGCAGGGAGTGAGAATGTCTCATCGCCTGGCAAACAGCCAGCAGCCACGCGAGCGGAAACTTGCAGGGCTGAGTTTTCAGGAGAGGAGAAAAGAGAAAACGGCTGTTGGTCCGTGGAATGGCCAAGACCAGAAATTCTTGTACCCAGGGAGACAGTCTGTTGATTCTAGGCCCAAAAGCTCTCTTTTGCTTGTGGCGCTGCAATGTGGCGGGCTGAGATAGCATCGCCCGCAGAAGTGTAAGTCAACGATGGATCAACAGAGACATTGGCAAATTGCTATAAGCCATCGGCGATATTAGAAAATATAGCAAGAATAACAATGGTGATTAAAAGGGATAAGACATTTCTGAATCTAAAAGAACTGACATCTCCCGATAAAGCTATCATCTCAATCACCCTTAAACTCTGCCGTCCTGACAGGCTTCCAGAACGATGAAGAGCCGCATCTTTATATCCACTCTTCTGGGGTCAGTCGGTGTTGTTTCAGCGGCTGACCTTGCTTCAGTGGAGGCAGATACATGGTGTATTACCTACCTATCTACCTACCTTGCTCCAGTTTCCAATCAGGTTTCGTTACCGTCGACGAGGCGAGAGCTGCCTGCGAAAGAGTCCGGAAAACTGCCCGTGGAAGAGCCTGGAAGTCTTCCCATCCCAGTCGCACCGCCTTTACGACCTACTTTTGCAAGAAATACTCCTATCCCGGCCACTCGACCTGCTTTCAGTACGGAATCCTTACCAGTGTTACGCGCCAAATTGTACTGATAGTGTAATAGGTACAGAGCTTGAGGAAGAATTGGCCTCGGATACCTCACTGGTTGTTTCGGAGTCAATCGAGACTTCTGGTCTGGCTCCAGTTGGCTCCGAGTCTTCAAGTTTGGGTATTGAGCCAACTGAGGTACAATCTGGTTCGGGAACACTGCAATTTCGTTCATCTACTGGGGCTCTAACCGACGAAATCGTTACCTCTTCGATACCAACAGACTTGGATTCTACCGTCAGCACAGATGATATCGCAATCTCGAGCGGCCTCGTTGAACCAGCTGGACGATCCGTCATCTTCCTAATCCTGACCCCCGATAATGAGAAGCACGACATCAACAAAAGAGCCACAACTGGAGGTTTCGTCGGTAACGATAACCCAGAAGTGTGTACGTTCGCAGCGACTTTTAATCTTGCTCAGGGTCAGCTCTGGGAGGGTGGCGTGCCTATTCACTCTCTGGAGAGGATAACAAGGAGCTGTCTGGACAGGACCGCCCTGAAAGCGACTCTATAACAAAAACCTTCTCGATTTCCGGCCAGCAACTCGTGTTCAGAAACTCAGGCTTGCTAAACGGCGAGGCAGGCTTCTGTCAGACCCCTGATGGCAAAGTTCATATCACTTTACCACTGGACCTCCGGGATGTGTATCAGTTAACCTGGCTGCTTATGATGGTGAGAATACCATTGCATAGTTGATGGCGGATGCTCATAGAAGTTACAGTTGCGCAATGCAAAAATGGTCGACTGATTGGTCTTGATGACTCGACTTCCACATCCGAAATTGTTTCCTCCGAGACAGTGGAACTCGAAGAGATCACTTCCGGAAGCACTGACGGTATCGAAGATGCTACGACATCAGAAGTGACAGCATCCACAGACTCCAACGATTCTGAGGCATCGACTAACGCACTTGAGCCAGCCGACACCACCATATCCCCATCAGAGAATTTGTCCTCAGGTACCGAAGACGCATCGGAGGAAACGACTTTCCTCGCTCCTTCAAGTGGCTCAACCTCACAACCGTCGTCGAGGCAACTGACCCAGCTGGTTTAACTACTGTCTCGGACAGTGAGGAGGCAATCCCGGGCGCATCAGGTACGGTGTCAGACACTGCGATCGACATAAAAACGCCTGCTACAGATACTACCGCTAACACCGACGTTGCGACAGGCTCTAACTCCATCACTGAGGTTGCAACTACGTCTACAGATACCACCGCGGATCTCCCAACGACTACCAGCGCCTCAGAGCCCCCTGATCCCTCAAGCTGCAACGGAGTCAGTGCAGTCAGCAACTCATACCAAACCCGCGATGGCGACACTTGACATTGCTTGCTCTACGAAAATTTCTAGTGGTTCAGGGCCGATTTTGGTTGCTTCGGCAATCAACTTGGTTGATTGCATTTATTACTGTGGTAATGATGACAAATGTGCTGGCGCACACTTCTTGATGGAAGAGAAAACCTGTTTCTTGTTCTCAAGTGTTTCTCAAACCAACACAAATAACGATTTTGATGTTGCATTGAAACAAAATACCCCGGATCCAACGACTACCAGTACCGCTCCAACAGATACTGCTGCTGCTGCCTGCGATGATATCGCCGACCCATACACTGCTCCCAAGGGGGATATTTTTGACATTTCTTGCGATACTGGTCTTACGGGCTCTCGCGTACTCTATGTGCTTGGGAACTCCAAGTTGGATGAATGCATGCGGTCCTGCTCCGAGAATATCCATTGCGCTGCTGTAACCTTCGACAAGGTAAACAAAGTGTGTGAAGCGCTCTCGATAAGTCCTAAATCTGATACCTATTTCACCGGGCAATTTGATACTGCATTTAAGCAGACCACTGCCCCAGAGACTGCTTTCCCATGCAGTGATATCGATAACCCATATAAAGCGCCTAATGGTGTCCGTTTCAGAGTCACCTGCAATGCTGCTTTTCAAGGCTATGCCCCGTTGGATTCTATTGAAACAGAGGACCTCACTGTTTGCATGCGGGCCTGCTCGCAACAGGACCGATGCATTGGTGTGGAGCTGAGCTTACGCGACGGTTACTGTGCTCTGGTCTCATTCCATCTTGATAGAAACCTTGAGACCAATGCGTTCAGCATTGCACTTAGGATCGATACTGCAGACACCAGTACGGATCTCCCAACAACAACAACGGGTGTCGCCCCAGAGCCTTCTTCCTGTGCTGAAGTCGACAGCACATACACAGTTCCCGGGGGTGCTACCTTTATCACCAAATGCAATTTTCGTATTGCGTCAAGCACTATAATTCTTAATGAGTTGCCTATCAACTTTGTTCAGTGCATGCAGCTTTGCTCTGCGAATGCCGAATGTGTGGCCGTGGACTACTACTATGACGGCTTCTGTACCTTGCTCTCACAAGACTTTGCAACCGAACCGGAAGATGGTTTTGATGCTGCATTCAAGGAAGCACCTAGTCCGGATACTACTACCACAAGTATTACTGCCACCTCGGATATTCCCACCGTTACTGAACTAGCACCATAAATACCCAACACCTACTACGGATCCTGATCCCTGCACCACTCTCGACAGCCCATTGACAGTCAATGGCGCCACTTATGATATCGACTGCACTACTTTACACTACGGTGACTTGGTTGACAGTTTTGTCGAAGAGAGCTTTTATAAATGTATGCAGGCCTGCACTGCGAATAGCGCCTGTATTATCGCTGTGCACGACAAGAGGCCCGGCGGCAGATGCGAGTTACTTCGGAACAGGGGTCTGACCGTTTCGAACGCCTTTTTTTCGACTCTGGATGGAAGCGCCGTGGAAACTAACAGTGACGCCATCAACGGAGCGTTAGATCCTGTGGAGGTGTGGGACAGGGGTTATGTCGTGAAGGACGGGGCAGCTTCCCTAGCTCGGGTGTTTTCTTATGTTAGAGCCTTGAAGGAGAAGTCGGGATGGGAGACTAATCTTGATTTGTACCTGAGAGTAAAAGCAGACGATTTACCTGTCATAATTCCCCTATGTACTTTTATATCCGTACTATTCTTGACAATACTCACGCTAGTCTGAAGAACCCTTGATCGGATTACCAAGCGACGAACCGCGCGGCTCCTCGCCAACATCCCCCGAACTCCGCAACCATTGCAACTAACTAGGACAAAACTCCGCTTATACCTTAATAATCAACAATCGATGATGCCCTGAGCGATTGCCCGAAGTCTCCGAGATGCTATTATAACCATCTCCCTCCCATTCAGCCCATTCCTTCACCCTCACGCTCTTTATACGAATATATGTGACGATACGATAAACCATGTCTCAACCAGCGCCAGCACGCGGCATACCCACCGACGATCCGACCGACCGGCCGGTCAGCACCTACGGCTCCTTTCCAAACGTTCCTCCCAATGATGACACGCCCAAGCCCTCCAAACCAATTCAGCCGAGCACCCGCGCCCTAGCTCCAGATCTTCTCCGCGGTCTGCTTATGCTCCTCATGGCAATGGACCACATGGCCCTCGCCCTAAACACCTGGTCCCACGGAACAGGCAGCGAAACAGAAATGGACGGCGTGATAATAAAGAAATGGAATCGCACGCCCGCTTATATCGTCCGAACACTTACACACCTCTGCGCACCGGGTTTTACAATGTTGCTGGGTATTGGAGTTGTGTACTTGGGACGATCGCGGAAGAAACTTGGTTGGTCGAGCGCACGCATCGCAAAGTACTTCGTCGTAAGAGCACTAGTTCTCACGGTTGTTAATGTTGTACTCGGATGGATTGTCAGTGCAGGAAAGGTGTGGTTTATGAACTTTGTGCTGTTTTCGCTGGCGGTGGATTATTTACTTGCGGGATTGCTGTGGATTGTCATGGACTTTACCGAGCCATGGTTAGCGCGACGGATCCCCAGTAAGCAAGATGCCGAGACGGAAGCTTTACTGGGTGCTTCGACGCAGGCGTCAGATTTTGGAGTCGTGGTCTCGTGGCATGCGCATAATGCGTTTCTTGCGGTGCTGGGATTGGTGACCATCTGGTGGAATATCTGGCTCTCACCTGTGCACGGACACTGCGAAGTCAAAGAGCACGCATCGGTTTCTCTGAACACTCTATCCGCTGGTCAGGGTAATCAGCAAGGAGGCCCTGCGGTGTCACATAGCCCATGGCTTGGAGTGTGGTTCTGGTCGACCGTGACAGAGCACGTTCAATCTGTGTTTCCACCGATGGCGTGGGTATCGTTTGCGATATTGGGACTTTTATACGCGCGGATCGACATTGCGCGCACGTGGAATGCACGTGTCGCGGCGCTGTGTAACATTGTCTCAGGACTTTTCTTCGTCATACTCTTTGTACTGACACGTGTGCTACACTTTGGAAATTTATCCGAAGGCTGTCTACAAACGCCTGAGCACGCCAAGTACCCCGATCGCAATCAGTACTTGGTCTCGGTACAGTCGTTCTTTTACATCATCAAGTATCCCCCGGACGTCGCCTTCTGGGCTTTTACCATGGCTGGCAATCTCTTTCTTCTTGCTTTCTTTGGCGGTATTCCTGCCAGTGTTGCTAAGCGCTTCACCATGTTGCTCGATTTTGGCCGGGCTGCTTTGTTCTTTTACCTTGCTCACTTGTTCGCCGTCTTCATGCTTGGAGGAGTCTTGGTTGACTGGTTCGGCCACGAGACGGGAAACCATGGGCAGATGGACCCGGATTCCACCCGAGGTATCGACAATGTTTTTGCCTACCTTTTCATTTGGGCTTTGGCGATGCTGCTGTTCTGGCCTTTGGTGAGGTGGTATGGCCGGTTCAAGGCCACCAAGCCAGCCGACTCCGTTTGGAGGTTTTTCTAAGTCACTTCTGTAGAAACACTGTTCATAAAGATCATAGATTTATATATAAATAAACAAAATAAATATCACAGCCAAACGAATGAGACGGTGCGCTCCCCAGTTCAGATCCCATCACCACCCAGCTCTCATCATATACACATCTCGTCAGCTAACCACCCTCTTCAATGAATCGAAAGATCCGACAGAAATTTGTTGATCCCCTTAAAGAGGCCCCTCTTGCCCCCAGACTCTCTTTCAGGTTCATTGCTTGCGGGCCCGGAGCTGTCGTACACGTCATCAAACTCTACGCTCCTCCGCCTCGATCTTCGCGAACGAGATCGCCGACGATGATGAGGTCGCTCGGCATAGCCCTTGTCGTAAAACTTAATGTCATCTTTTAACGACTTCAAGTTTTTGCCAAAGTGTTTGAGGTTGTACAACTCACGAATGAGCTTCCCAACCCCATCGTGAGTAAGAATTTCCTCCATCTGATGTCGAGGAGCATGCATGTTTTCCTTGATTGCCTCAACAAGCTCAAGATGCGCATCTCTGTCATGTATCAGACCCTTGAGCTTCTTCTTGTTCGCGTCGACATTCGTCTTGTTGTCCTTCCCATGTTGAATGTTGTCCTCCTCGTTCTTGATGAGTTGGTTGTAGTACTCCTCAGTCGCACTGTTGATGGCTTTGGCGGAATGCTCCTTCAAGTACGCGACGAACTGAGCTGTCGCTTTTCGAAACAAGTTTCGTTCACTCGAGTATTCCTTTTGGAGTTGTTCAACGCGTCGTATACCATCATTGCGCAAAGCCACATCGGTCGCATTGGCTCTGAAACGTTGCTCAATCTCGTCATCCTTGACCTGCACCTTTTTCTCCTTGAGCTCGTAGAAATAGTGCATATGTTCCCGCCATCCATCTTGGCAGTTACTACAAGATTTCTTGTTCTTTTTGAACGCCCTACAATTAATAAGTTCAGGATGGACCACGCACTCCCCAGTAACACCTCGAAGATTGCAATCGTCATGGCAAATTGTTTTGTAGATAGGCACCATCTCGTCATTCGAATTTGACTTGAATTCGCAACACTTGCTGTTTTTACAAATAGTTCGAGGCTTGTCAAGCTTTTTGGGGACAACTTCAATCCTGTCGAGCAGAAGCCTTCTTCGTAGCTCATCTCCAGACAGCCGTGTATCTTTTAATTCTTTCTTCTTATCATCCAGAAGAGTAAGATTCTTCCTTATTTCTTGGGAAATTTGAACCATAGGGATGATCAAATAACTTAGTGCTTCGCGCGCATCGTCCATGCTGAGTCTTTGCTTGACTTGATGAGGTTTGAGATTGTCGATATGCGAAAGAAGCCTGAATGTTTCTGTTCTCGACTTTTCCCAACTCTGACGGGAATTTCTGTCGTCTTTCTCTTTGACACTTTGATGATACGCAGCCAAATAGTGAAAGCTTGCCGCATCGAAGCAGTATGTGTTTGCGCGGGACAAGGTGAACTCAACCGTAGTATGATCTTCCAGTAGGCGTTGGAGCAGGCTGTAACTTTGGCCTGGGGCGTAGTTGGAGGCGAGGGTTTGTGTAAATCCGAAAGCGATGTTGGCGACTGCGCTGCGATGAAGGTGCGACAGTAATTCCTCAGAGCAGAACTTGAATGTGGCAGACGAGCTTGATCGGTCTTCAGCAGGATCAATATCCCATGAAGCTCTTCGTAGCTTCTCAATTTGTTCGTGATGTCTCTTATGTTCTTCTTGTCCTGCTCTGGGCCTCGCGTATCGCCAATGCCGGGAGTGTCAATTAGACAATATGTGGTGTTTCCGTAGGTCACTGGGTATACTGACGTTTTCTGTGTCGCAGAATCGCCAGTCGTGCCATCATGCTCATCATCTCTAGAGCCGACACTGATATTCAAGTTCTCCATCTCCCCTCTGAGTTCCAGCCATTGATCGAAAAGGAGCACGGAACAGCATAGACCAGTTCCTTGAATGCCTTTGCCTCGTCGAAGGTCACGAACTTCAAGAAGTTGACAAAAGAATTGATGAATGTCGACTTACCAACGCCAGTCTCTCCCAAAACCAGGATATTGCGATAAACAGGCCGATCCGGTCTTTTCAATAGTCTGCGAAGGTCCCTTGAAGAGGGTCGATTGAAATCCCGCCCATGATCATCGCCATCGCATTTGAACTTCCATGCATCGTAATATGCTCGGCCGCAATCGCAATAGATGTAGTCATCGATAACCCCAAACTCAATAGCAGCATTGCACTTAATGCATGACCATTCATGACTCAATTGAGAGTCGCAATATCGTCCAGGGTAAGGGATCTTAACAAGACGACCCTCTATCGGTGCCCTCGTATTAGATCTAGATAGAGAGCCTTGTTCGTAACAAGCGAAGCACTTGCTTAGTTGTCTCTGGGCCTCTGGCTGTCTTCCCGGCGGATCACGTTCGGTTGGCATCTCATGATATTCCGAAACATCACTGACCGGCGCAGTATTTCTCCCTATCGGACCGAAACTTGGGTCTTCCAAGTCTCTGTATTCAGATGGGGCGTCGCAGTCGATGATAAACACCTGGTTATGGTTGTTGGGGTTCTGGAGGAAGTTTCTCAGAGTCGCACATCGGTCGTTCCATGAGCTTGAAGGCTTGAGCACCGCATTGTTGAAAAAGAATCGGTATGGAGGTGGATCATGGGACAAGCTGCTTTCGTTGACACATGCGCCATTAAACCCGATATAGGTCGCACCATCATGCACACATTCCTGGATGAATTTGAGCTTGTCGCTTTGCTGACCAGCAATCACAGAGATTCTCTGGGGAACTGACCCAGAAGCAGCGTATAGCTGCTGGAGGCAATTACCATCCAATTTCCCATCCTTTATACCTGCCACAGTTTTTTGCAGCTCCCTCTGGAGATCTTTTCGGAATGTATCCAACCGAATAACTGCTCCATCGATCTCGCGGATATGGCGTTTGTCAAGATATTGCTCCTTCCCCAGGAGCGAGTATCTGTAATCGTCAAGCTTTCTCCTTGCAAGCATTCAAGTCGTCAAAGAGAGCCAAGAGAGGAGCTATATTGGCGATAGATCTCAAGAGTCGCGGGGAGTTGGGAAGCCTTATGCCGTTCGGCATAAACTGACGAAGCTGGTGAATGGGCATTAGAGTATATGAGATTGGATACCCAATACCACCCTTCACCGATCGAATTTGCTCGGGGTCCAGTTGAACAAACCTACACATGATAGGCAGACCTTGTTTGTAGATGCCATGATCTCGCTGGGTATCTGTGTAGAGCATGAAGTCATACTCAAGCTTGATCCTGTTACTTGCCGTGTTGTCGCTAAAATCGAGCGAGTCAATGGATCGGACGATGTCATGAAGTTCTGTCAAATCCCTTTCGAAAGCAGCCTCTAGGGCCATGCGTTGATTTAGGTTGTTTATATGGTGTCTCAAAGTCATGATGCTCTGTAATCCCCATTTGATCCCACTCACTACATAGGTAGCGCGGTCATCCGCGGGGAGAAACATTTTATGAGCAAGTACATTTCTGAGCCTTGGCTCATGAAGATTGATTCGTTCTGTGCAGGTGTTGAAAATATGACCGACAATGCCATAGAGAGTATCTTGCGACAAGATACCATCTTTCAAAAAGGTGGCGGATCCTTTGGGGTCGATCAAGCCGGATAAGATGCTGGCTGTGAGGTTGTGATTAAGGCCCATAGCACTGAACCTGTCGATATGGCGAGATCCCGCGGCGTGCCAGTTTTGATGCTGTTGACCAAGTTGGGGTGGAATTCGCAAGATGTTTCCTTGTGGTGGATTTGGGGGCAAGATAGAGGATGGGAGGAACTGGTCAAGTCTTGCATCGTAGAGAGTTCCGACAGCGGCCTGTTGGCCAAAAGATGGTCTAGTATACTCATTCATCTTGCTCAAATTGGTGATGGGTAAAAGTTTTGAAGAGCTTCTTTACAGCAGAATGGGTTTTAGAGGTAAGAAGCATCTTGGGCCCTTCTTCCCCCTCGAGAACATAAGTAGTCCTGCCACCAGCAACAAAGCAGGTCACGACTTCCTGTGACCTCATCCATCAACTATTTCCAACCGCGCCTGCCTGAAGTCTGATATGTCTCACAACTCCCAAAAGCGGTTGCGTGCAACAAAAGCTCTAATCACCTGCTGTAGGGCTGCAACACCAAAATCACAGCCACGTCAATCCGCAGACGTTGCACTATGGCGGGTATTTGTTACCGAGATATCGCCTTCTGACGCTTGATTGAGATCTTGGGCATTCTCAATTGGATCCTCTGCCTGCCACGCAAGAGGCTTAAGCCCGGATGACACCTCTCGTGTGCTTGGGTAACATCGAGAAAACGGGTTGAAATGCAAGACAAGGCTTTCTTCTTTCATGTTGACAGAGCTTCATTATGGTTGCCTGACGTCAATGAAGTGAGACTTCCAGGCTGGGTGGGAAAGCTGAGCTGGCACTCGTGAGTTGCGCATTTGAGCCTCAATGGGCAGATTTGGATCAACCCTAGTATTCTCAGCGTCGTGATATCTGGCTCGTATCTTCCAGTCATAACTCGTGACTGGATACAAGATGATGGGTTCTACGATCACCTCACCTGATGCAAATATGGTCCGTATATTTATGGGAGAGGCTTGCGCAGCACGAGTCTGGATATTCGACTAGAAACGTGGAGTTGAAGAGTTCCCAAAGGTCTTCCTGCGAAGCTTAATCCGCTTCTCTTTTTGTTTTGTGTAGAGATATCGAGTTGCGTGCCAGATCAATCCGCCTCGCATTCACAGGATCGCCTAGATTGTGACACCTGGGCAGGCTTCAAGAGTATCAAGGGCCCGAGGCATCAGCGCTGGGCAAACAGACACTGGCTATACAGGAAACTCGAGCGGCTGGGTCTAGCAGTCGTAATATTCGAGTTGCAATAAAAGAACGGCGACAGTTTGGCCAGTCTCGAGCGTATTTTAGGTGTCTAACTCCCAAGAGGTCATATAACCGCTGGGCTCAGTTACTTCCTTGGGCGTCAAGGCAGCAATCATATCCAAGATCACATTCTATAAGTTCACATAACATCTGGGTTTATTCCTCGTGGGACAACAAGTTGCCTGCACTTGTAAGTGGGATTGTCATGACCATTATTGCGGCTTCTGGCTATAGGGTGACTGAGGCTTCCCAAGATGTGCTACTTTCACCCTTACGTATTAGGGACTGACAACGTAAGATTATCTAATATCATTGCAGTATCAAACTTCATCCTGAATGGATTTTATTTCCCGTGCCAAGTGCGACGCTTGGCGGCAACGCTGGCATCATGAGTACAGTCGAGCATCACTCAACTTTTCAAGGCAGATGACCGAGTGTCAACAGCCACCAGAATGGCGTTCAAGCTAAAGCAACAGGGAACTTCAGACAAAAGAACAGAAGGGCCACATTGATGATAGTAATACTCACATAGCAATCTGTTATTCATTACATGACACATTTTTATTTTTGTTCGCTGGTGCTGGCCGACCAAGTCCAATACTTGATGACTCAGCACATGGCCAAGTCGATTTTGGCTGCGAATAGCTGCAACAACGTCATTTCAGCCCACTACCGGCAACTTCATCACGCTCTTTCAACTTCCTCTACAAATCTCTCTGGTAGTTAGTTGGGATACCTCCCCATCAGGATCATGCTGCCTACGACCTTGTCCACCCTGCGCATCGGCGCGCGCCGCTTTGCCTTTCACGCTGCCGCTCCCTCGGCCCTCGTCGCGTCCATACCCAAGATCTCCGATTGAAGCACCAGCGTCGCTTAGACTCGAACCTCATCTTACCGGTCCTCTGTCCTATACGATCCAGATCAACACGAAACCTCCTGTGCGATTTGGGAATGCCTCCAACGACACGCCCCCTCGAGATGGCCTGGAGCTCGTGGCTACACTGACTACGCCCCTATTGGTCATGAACGAGCATCGTCTGACGGATCTTCAACGTGTGTCCTCCCGTGGACTCGGAGTCAGGAGCTGGAGAGCTATTAAAAAGAACAAGGTCATGCATGGGAGTCTGTTTTCTGAGGGCATCGCTTTGCAAGGTTGGCGCATGGATCATGACCTTCCAACAACTTCCGTAAGCCCTTCATCAACGCTCTCGGCGATACCCAAAGCTTGGTAACCCACCTTTTCGCCGACTGTCGCTTCAGAGACGACCAAAAAAACACAGGAATACGGTCTTTACGAGCTTTAAGAAGGGAGCGCACTCGCCCAAACCAGTCGCATCTCAAATCCTGAGTGCTATGCGACACTTCCCTCGTTGACAACCTTCAAACAGTATTCTGGCTAACAACTATAGAGAACCTAGGCCTTTCGCTTAGATATGATGAATATCAGGCAAACAACACCTAATGACCAAAAAAAGCATGTTGCCTTAGTCCCTGGACAAAGTTTCGAATACACTCACCCCAGAAAGAGTTCAGGGTCCTTCACATTAGACACAAGGGATATGCCAGTCCCAAAACAGGCATCACATATCAGTACCGATCGCAACACTATACCATTTGCGGAAGAAGAAAGCATGTCACGCATGTGGCAAAGGGGAAGACTTGCTATACCAAACTATATTCGAAAGAGGCTGAAAACTATTAACATCTACCGTTCCTGAGATCAAAAACCCCCGCCTTCACGTTCCTGGCACTAAAAAGCCACTGGTCTAATTAAATAATTAAATGCTCGAGAGCAAGGAAATGCTGCTCCGATTAAGAGTGCTTGGCAGCGTGCTTGTGGGACTCGGTCTTCTTCAACTTCTTTGAAGAACCCTTCTTCTTGCTAGAACCGGCCTTGGCCTTAGCCTTGGACTTGGTATCGTCAGCCTTCTTGTCGTCGGTACCAGAGTGCTTCTTCTTGTTGTCATCAGCCTTTTTGTCATCGGCCTTCTTGCTGGCGACGGCCTTGGCCTTGGCCTTCTTCTTGTCGTCAGTGCCAGAGTGTTTCTTCTTCTTAGAATCAGCCTTCTTGCTGTCGTCATCCCCAGAGTGCTTGGGTTTGTTGTCGTCAACCTTCTTCTCATCATCGCCAGAGTGCTTTGGCTTGCTATCGTCGGCCTTCTTGTCGTCGGTACCAGAGTGCTTGGATGAGTTGTCATCCTTCTTGTCGTCACTCTTGTCATCGTCTTTATGCTTGCCATTCTGCTTCTTGTTGTTGGTCTTGAAGGTCTTCATCTCACCATCGTCACTGTCAGGCGACGAGTTGGCTTGCTTGAAGGTACCGATTTTGTAAGCAGGACGGTTGGAGAAGGTTGGCTCGATGTCATCACCAGCAGCACCATCGCCATTGTCATCCTTGGAAGCATCCTGGGTACCCTCGTCGTCACCATCGTCGCGGATTCTGAGACCACGTCGACGGTTGTTGTTGGTTGCGCCACCCTTGGGGTTGATGAAGCCATTGTCCGGTTTGGAGGACCCAGAACTAGCAGTTCCGAACTTGATCTTGGTGCCAGCAGCATTCTTGTTGCCGGTATTGTAGTCACTGGGAGGCAGAGCGTAGCCAGTCTTGGGAGGGAGGACAAAGGCATTGGCGCTGACGAGGCAGACTGCCAAAGCGTAAACGGGCTTCATTATGAAATCTGAAGTGAGAGTTTGTAAAGAAATGTATAGAGAGTGTAGTAAGAGTGAATGAGTGAGAGTGACTTGAACTGATGGGACGATTCCTTACAAGACATGCTGAATATTTATACAAAGATTCCAAGGTATCATTCGTGGCCAGATCATAGTGATCATCCCTTTAGCAAAGTTAATCGTCAATGCAGGAACGCTGCAGGAGTCGGGACCTTGCATGAGGCTTGCCGACAAACCACGGTACGGTTCCGCCGCAAAAGTCTAGGCATTGGAGATCAAGAGTATCAAATGCCAGGAATGCAAGTGCCTCGCATGCCATCTATGTATGTGGCGCTAACCTAGTAAACCCGGGGTTTAGTTATGCGATCTTACTTTGACCCCTAACCTTCTTTATTCGCCGATCAAAGCTTGGGCATTGTTTCCTTACCTATTGCGATATTCGATGATTTGTGTTCATTGTTTGCTAAGGGAATCTTGATGAAGCTGGATTTCCGCCACGATGAGAAGAGAGGTAGACTGCGTTCCTGATCAGGCTGGACTTTTTGTGCCTGGAATGTTCAAGGACCACGAAGGACATTGGTTCGCTTACAGGATCTGAATCAGTATCGTGGCGGATTGATGATAAGTCTATTACTAATGAGACAAAGGGTCTTATTGAACGTGGAGAAAGCTTGTTGTTGGTTCGGGGAGACGGGAAGATGCGGGAGGACAGTAGAGACAGAGTTGGGACAGTAGGTATCACATAAGCAGTGACTCTCATGATAAACCAGAGGCAGTTTAGGGTAAGGGCTATGCTTTTGGTTGAGTCATGGGCAATCATATCCTGTTTGTTGCTTGGAATCCTGATGGTTTGGCGGAGGTCTTCAAACGAATGCCTATGCTATCTAACACTAACAATCTCAGTGCAATGATCCAAAGAAATGTATAACGGACGACAACCAACAGAGTCGGAACATTATATATCATATAAGCAGTGGTTTTAATGAATCATCAGTAACATACAGGTAGACGTTGTGTAGCTGATTCAATCGTGGGCAAACATGGTAATCGGAGGGGCAACTTCAAACGGGTAGGCAGATTATTCCTTCACTACCAACATCGTGAAATGATATAGAGATAGGAATTATGCACAGTACCCATGCATTTCAGGCTATGAGGCGGCGGTTACCTCTCGATTGTGATTCGCAGCCTGTTTGGCCTCGTTTGGTGAAGTGATCACGGGAATATGCAGGAGGCCCTCCTCCAGTCATCATAAATACAGAGCCTCGTTCAACCAAAAATTATCATTGCCTTCTCCCATCTGCATCACCGACCCAAAATCTAGAGAAATACAGTGAATCAAAACCATCATGGATCATCTCAACTTCATCACTCGTTGCATCACCGGCAGAAGAGCCTCTACTCACCCATCTCCCCCGATCAGCGAAATGAACTCCGGCGAGAAACTCATCACCAACCAACCAGTCCCCTACTCCGACGATGCAGCCGACCAATTCGTCACCATCCTGCGCACCCACTCCGGCACACGCGCCGAACTTCACCACCGTCTAAAGCAAGTCGTTTCCACTTCTGGCTGGACCGAAAGCCTCGCCGAAGCCATCGAGCGCAACATTGAGAAACTTCTCAAGCAGGGCGCAGAGCTAGCAAAGCCCATGGCTGACGCTGTGAAAAAAGCTACAAGTACAGCGTGGGAGTTTGCGAAGGAACATCCTGTTTATGCTGGGCTTATTGCGGCGGGGACGATTGTTGCTATTGGGGTTTTGGTGGAGTTTGAGCTGGTTTGGGTGTTGAGGGCGTTGGGGTTTGATGAGGTTGGACCTAGACTTGGTAAGTTATCTGATGTCTGCAGCATGATTGAAGCTAATTTGTTGTATAGGGAGCTTTGCGGCAAGGTGGATGAGCCAGCTCGAAAAAGTACCCAAGGGATCGATCTACTCGTATCTTCAGAGGTTGGGGATGAAGATTGCGAAGTGATGGGTGGTTAACGCCGGGTATTGGAGAAGAAACAATTGAGTAATAACCGTGAGCTGCCAAGTCGGTTTAGCGGATGTTATCTTTTGACTTTTGTTCCTGTTACACATCAATTAAACTGCTGAGTGTCCCTTCATGGCGACATCGGGCATTGTCTATTGGTTGTGCTGAGCTTTGGCTTCTGTAATTAATGGATAAGCTTATTCTTTCTCCATGATGGTTGCCAACTTTTCGCATTGTATCCATTTGAACTGACCACCTGTAGCCTCCATCAAGATATTCAAAAGGGACTTCCTTGAATGATGCAAAATGGCGCCCTCCAAAGACCAAACACCGGACACTTATACCCGAAGATCGGCGAGAGTCAAGCGGCATTATCACGACATTGTCCAACATTCCCCATTTACCCCGCCATCTGAGAACCCCTCCCCCACGTCTCCAAATGTAACAGAGTGATATTCGGCCTTGACCCGAGGTCCATGTATTTTTATTTACATCATAAATATTATTTAATTTTCTTGGCCCCCTACATTTGACTTGTGTGTCGTTTCTTGCCAAGTGCTGTTATTTCTCATCAAGCTGGTCACCATGCCTCTCCCCACTGCATCCGTCTACCAGCCACCATCGGCTGGCTTCACTGGCTTTCCTTCGCGAAGGAGTGTTGTTCATAGTACTGAGGGTATCGTAGCTGCACCTCAACCTCTTGCTGCGAATTGTGGTCTTGAGATTCTCAGGGCTGGTGGTAACGCTGCTGTATGTGTATCTCTCTTTGATGTGATAAGTTGCTAACATGCGATAGGATGCAGCTGTTGCAGTTGGTATGTTAATCAGGCTAACGCTCAAATACGAGCAAAACACTAATACATTACAGCCGCTGGCTTAAACGTCACGGAGCCTGTATCCACCGGTATCGGTGGTGACATGTTCCTCCTCTACTTCGACGCCGCCACAAAGCAAGTCAAAAGCCTCAACGGTTCCGGCCGGTCAGGCTCTAAACAAACCCTTGAGACCCTCCGCAAGAGCCTGAACATCCCCGATGATAAAGTCGGAGAAATCCCAACGCATCATGTCCACGCCGCCACTGTTCCCGGCGCTGCAGCTGGCTGGGTCGACACCGTTGAGAGATTTGGCAGTGGAAAGCTTAGTCTGAGCCAGATTCTCGAACCTGCTGTTAAATTGGCTGAGAAGGGCTTTCCACTTACTGAAATTGCCTCTCATTCTGTAAGTTGCACTCTCATAATTAGAATATCGACTTACATGAGATAGTGGCAAGCTCAAGAGAAGCTCCTGCGAAATGCATCTCCCAACTTTGCAGAGATGCTTAAGAAAGATCCCAACGCACAAGACGGTGTGAGGGCTCCCCGTCCAGGCGAAGTCTTCAAGAATCCAACTCTAGCGCAAACGTTTAGAACTTTGGGAACGGAGGGCAAGAAAGGCTTTTACACCGGCCGCATTGCTGAGGAGATCGTCAAGGTTGTGCAAGACCTTGGAGGATACCTTGAACTCGACGACTTGAAGCATCATCTCGAAACTGGCACGCAAAACACAGAGCCTATTTCTGTCAAGTTCCGTGGCCAAGGTCTGAATGACAAAAATGGTGTTGAACTCTGGGAGCATCCGCCAAATGGGCAAGGTATTGTTGCATTGATGGCACTGGGTATTATTGAGCAGCTTGAAAAGCAGGGCAAGATTCCTACGTTCAAGGTTGAAGATCATAACTCAACGGCCTATCTTCACGCTGTTATTGAAGCCCTTCGTCTTGGTTTCACAGACGCGAGTTGGTACGTCACCGACCCCGATACCACAAAGGTTCCCACAGCTGGTATGATCTCTCCTGAATACCTCGCCGAACGCGCCAAGATATTTGACGCTTCAAAGGCGCATGATGGAGTTCAGCCCGGAAACCCAGATTTCGTATCACCTGCTTTGCAGAGTAGCGATACAGTGTACTTCACCGTTACCGACTCAGCTGGTAACGCCGCTTCGTTTATTAACTCCAACTACGCTGGTTTCGGAACTGCGATTGTTCCCAAGGGATGCGGATTTACACTTCAGAACCGAGGCGCGAATTTCTCATTGGATGAGAAGCATCCTAATAAACTTGAGCCGCGCAAGAGGCCTTATCACACGATTATTCCCGGCATGGCGACGAACATCAGTGATGGTTCACTTCACTCCACATTCGGCGTAATGGGCGGCTTTAATCAACCTCAAGGAACGATTCAAGTTCTCTTGAACCAAGTACTCTTTGGTCTGAATCCCCAACAAGCTCTTGATGCGCCGCGAATCTGCATTGGAGCTGGTATGCCGGATGAGGGTAACGTTTTGGACTGGACTGTTCACGTTGAAGAGGGGATTTCTGAGAATACTGTTGAGGAGCTGAAGAAATTGGGTCATAATGTTGTTGTTCTTAAGGGTTGGAAGAGAGCTATGTTTGGAAGGGGGCAGATTATTAGGTATACTGTTGATCCTGATGGAACACCGGTTTGGTCGGCTGGTAGTGATCCCAGAGCAGATGGTGCAGCATATCCTCAGTAGACGTATATATGAACGAAATCATGTCTTTCAATGCTTTGAGTTAATTGACTTTCTACTTACCTTTCTCATTGCCAGCCTAATAGATCCTTATGCGCCTTCGCTCCATCTTCGTTGTATCAAGATCTCCTTCCTCATCCACAAAGTCCTTGAACTTTCCCTTTGTCAAATCTCCCAGTAATTCTAAACACTGAACACCTATTACCAACCGATATCCTCCTGGGCATCGCCTCAGAAGGAAAGGCTCCAACGCTCCGCAAAGGATCCATAGTTCGTCACCTTGTTCCACCGTATATCTTTCCGCAAAGACAAAATGACCCCGAGAGCCTCTGTACATGTTCTTAAATGTTTTGATTATACCGTCATCTAAGAATATACCCCATGCTTCCAAGGCTGTTGTCGTTCTTTCGGGATCGTCTGGATGAGGAACTCGTAAGAATGAAGCATCAGCGCGCTCAGTCTTAATGCAATGTTTCATGAGTCCAACGCCACTCTTTATAATAGAACTACCATCCAAATACTCGTAAGTATTGACTTTCTCCACCCAATTAACCGCCCAAGACGGCACTTCATCCTGTTTGTTGTGAGGGTAGGAATGATCTAAATAAATGAGTGCGGTCAAACTATCGTCGCACAAAATAATCCGACTTGTTGTTTCAACCAGAAGCTTATTCGCATCATTTTCAGGTGAGTAGTCTGGTACTATGTTGTAGCCTGGATAAGCAAGACCTAGTACAGAAAAGATTCTGTCTCGGGGATCAGATGCTTTGCAGTTGCTGGTGTGCACAAGAAGATTCGCCAAATTGGCATTCTGAACCCATTTCCCCTTGGCAATAACCATACTGTAAACCCTATTGATAACCTCTTCGATCTTTTCCCTCGAGCTTTGGGAACGTTCGAGTAATCCAAATAGTGGTTTTTGACGGAGTCTTAGCAAATAATAGGAGTCGAGGCTCACAATGCATATGGCTACGAGAACATGCTTCATGTCAACATAGGATATCGAGTATCTCCCAGAGAGAAATATCGGTCGGCTTGAAACCATGAACTCCTGGAATACCCAGGCTCTCTCCCACCATGGGCTTTTGAGGACATGGAAGAACTCAAACCAACCGGCTGCAAAGTCCTCTTCTTTCAGTATGTCGGATGCGTAGGTGAAAATGTCGCAACAAGACAAAGAAACCTCTGGTTTTGTCTCCAATTCTGCGCGCGACTCCTCTACTAAATGCTGTAGGAGGCCTTGTCTGAACTCTATAAACCATTTCATTCCCATGCCTTCTGTTTTGACAACAGAAAGACAGATCAGGGTTTCTCGGGCATTCTGGTAGATTTGTTTCATGAAACCAACTTGATGGGACCTCTCCTCAAGATTGAACTGATTGATGCAAATCTGATCGACCCAAAGAAGGAAGTCTTGCTGACTTGCATTCGTCTCCCAATAATGGCGCACAGTCGTCAAGGCGTGATGAAGGTTTGCGAAGACGTTACAACTTGCGCCGTTGACGATGATAGCCTTTGTGTTGCGTGGATTGCCGGCGCAGTATGAGAGAGCGAGATATTGTTTATGGGCATCGGCGAGTTTTACGCTGGGGAGTAACTCGCATTCGATGAAGCCTGATCCGGAATCAGGGAGGATTTTGAGAAGGCGAATTTCTCTTTCTCTTGGGTTGAGGTCGCAGTAGTGGATTTTTGAGAGAAAGTCGTTGTTTTCGGGGGTGCAAAAGATGTCATGTCCTGGTGGTTCCTGCGCTTTGGCTGACGAAACTCTTGTTGCTTGGTTCATGGCTGGCTGTAAAACAAATTAGACTGAATGAGAAAGAAGAAGCGCCTGAGAGCTGGTTGGGATTATCTTGCTGAAATGAGTACTTGTTTAGAGCAGGTGAGAATTGTTGTAGGATAGAATGGTCATGAGAATGCCTTGTGAGGCGAAGCTGAGAGGATATGCACTTTGTGATTGGATGCCTTCTACAAGGCATGCCACATGGGCCGTGACAGCCTCAATTATGTTATTCTTTGAGAAATCTTCGGCAGCCCAAAGGAAGTAGATTAATAAAAAGCTAGCATCTTTATTATCGTTCAAATGTCAATTAAGGTTGACCTTAAAAATTGACCGAGTTACATACGGCGACAACTTGTAAGAGGCATGGTGCCTCTGGCAGTAGGTTCGACATTGGTACAAGCGCCTCAACTTGCAAGCCAAATTGATCCGGAGAGGCAAACTCCAATACAAACCACGACAGTCAGGAACAGAACAAGGCATTTGAGAAGAACGGGACCGTGGAACGAAACTAGAAGAGTCGATGTGGAGGAGAAGGAAGCAGTGCAGCGGCCGTTGGTTGAGAGATGCGCAAGAGAGAATATGCAATTAGACTCATGTAGCGTCAGGTACAGAAGAAAGATGTCTGGTCAAAGGAGAGCGCAAAATAAGCGTCCTGAATGATGTGTTACACACAACACAGACCTCCCAACCTCCGTCTATGACACACAACTATCCAGGACCTAACTAATATTACGATCCTAGAACTTATTCTTAAGATACTTCATTATACGTATTGTGGCCATCGCTTAGGGATAGATGACTACAGTTGGGTGAAGTGAAGAAGACTTAGAAGAGAAACTACACTTTCGTTATCATATCTCACAGTAGTAGTCTGGAATAGAAAAACGGTCACCTGCCTTACAATAAACAACTTAAGCAATTGTATCCTTTGCTTGTACTTATACTTGGCATTACTTATTTATCCTGTTTTTAAGCTTGTGTTAATTTAGAAGCCTATTAGTAGCATGTTATTAGGATACAGAGCAAATATATGAGTGATTGGGTATTTGGCCTGGAGCTCTGATATAAGCAAGTGTGTGTGGTATATCAGTCCCAATCACGACGGAACAGTTTTTTTCGCCGCCATGCCCCAGAGAGACTGATCACCCAAACTATGAAGCAAGAACGGCAAAGTTTCCAGCAGCATCAATCTTGGAACAGCGACATTCGGTACCCTGCAGCGCAAACCGCCCTTCGATAGATGCCTAAACCTTGTCTGTGAAACATGACAGTCAAACAATTCCAATGTTGTTAGCTAGCCTATCAGGAGATAATGGCTCCAGGGTTTTTGTTGTTTGGCAAAGGCGAAATGATATGGTGAGCGAGCAGTTTGTTTTCTGCTCTGTTACTATATCGTACTTGCTCACCTCGGACTTCCTTGATTTCCTGCACTGTCCATGATATTCCGCGTCTTGGAAGTTCATCTCAGCAACTCTCAAGGGTCCCCCTGGCTCCCCATAGTAGTCCCCAGTCTGTATCTGATATCACAGTTTACTTCACACATTCTTTTTATCCAAACATACATTCAGGCCGCCTATATGTGTCTTCCGTTTATTTCTCGCCATGGGTCTCCTAGAAGGCGTAAGTTATTCTCGTCTTCATTTCTCTGATATGACTGACAGTCTCCCTAGGGAGGCAAGCATCTCACCTACAACGGGAAATTCATCTCTGGACTTGTCTTCAACAGTAGTCTTCGAGTTCACTGGTGGTCTCAAGACAGACTCAAGATGCAGCAGTGGTTGATTCAACACCGTCACACCGAATCAACACTGAGAGGCCACCTCCGAAACTTCCCGGAATCCGTACCGACCGACGTACTGGAATCCTTAACGGGACTGGCAAGGAGACTAGGTCTTGAGCCCGAACGACTGAATGTCGAACAGCAGGTGGCCATGGAGAAGAGGATCCTTAGTAGCATGGCGTACACTCTAAAGTTCTTCAAGAAAAAAGGCAAAATTGACGAGATGTGGCATTCGCAGGCCAAAATCGTCGTTACCAAATGGCCTGATGATCTCTCCAAAGACATCAATACAGGACAGTATGTCAAAGTGGAGGATGAAGCGACGCCTTCATCACCAAATGCGGCATCTGAACCGGCTCAAAAAGAACGAGCGACAACCTTATCCATAGGCAAAAGACCTCTTGTTGCCATCCCAAAACTTGAGGAATTCCTTAGACTTGAGATTGATAATGGCGAGGACTTTGCTATGGGTAAACCACTCAGTCAGCCACAGGCTCAGGTTCGTAACATCGCCCACAAGGTAGCTCTTCTGTACTGACCAACATTACAGCAGCAGGACCGGTATCGAAGTGGTTTATACCTACGACAGATAGACGAATCGATGCGCCCAAGTCTGCATGAGCAAGACTTTTTGGGATGGAGCCAGGACCAGAAGAAACAGCAACCACATGGTCGGCAGAACATGCACTGTGACCAGCAGGAGCAAAGTTCACAAGGCGCCTTGAGCTACCATCCGCCGGCGTGTAGACAAGCCCAAGATAATCTTCTGTCCTCTCCTGTAACCGAGGAGCCACAGCCCATAGTGGTTGATGAGAAGCCAGATCCAGGTAAGCTTTCGTCGGTCCTCAAGTGAAACCACTCTAACATATGCCAGTTATTAAGAATCTTCGACAACAGATACAAGAGAAGCTGGTTCAGTTTCGCGCCGATCTCCAAAACCTCCAGTCGAACAAACAACTTCTTGAGATGCGAGGAGCGGTTGTTGAAAAACAAAGACAAGAGCTTGAGGTTCGAGAGGCTGTTGCAATAGACACAGAGGTTGCTCAGTCGAGAGAAGTCGCTACACGCGATATTGGGGAGAGTGCCCGGTTAAAAGACTCTGCGGTTGAAGAGGGAATGAGTGAGTCTCCGTTCCAGATGCAGCAGTCAGTTCTTCGTGAGACCCAGCTTGACGGACGGGGGCCTGGGCCTGAGGAAAAGGAGCAGGCTCGACGTGAAGAACAAGAGGAAGCTCGTTGTCAGGAGCAAGAAGTTTTCCGCCGAGAGCGGGAGCGGGTTCAACGGCGAGAATAGGGGGAAGATCATGCCCGTCATTGAAAAGAGGAGGAGGCCCGTCGTCAGGAGCAAGAGGAAGCTTGGTATGAAGAACAGGAGCAGAATCGTACTGAGATGCCGGTTTTTTGGGCCTGCAATGGCATCGGATAGGGAACGACTCACAAATCATTCGTCAACTGACCAGCATGGCCTCAATTCGTCAATATCCACAGACAAGAGATCCTTTAGGCCATCTTCCCCGTGCAGTGCAGCAACAGCCGGTCGATTCGCAGCGCCACAGTATTTCACGTTCTCTACCAGGTTGTCCAATTCATCAGAATTCATCACTGACTCTCAGATATCTGACTCGTTCAGCGTACGCCGACGCACATGAATCCTCGCCTCTCGTCCCACGTCCATCTCCTCGTCCCACTTCTGTTCCAAATGCCTGTGCCAGCTATCATTCCAGTGTCCAGCATACTACCAGAGAAGCCGAAAGCAATCGAGAAGCATCGTCAAGATTTCACAGATTCTGGGAAATGGGCGACTAACTCAGAGTCACTCAAGAGCAGCCTGACCCTGAAAGATGCTTTTTTTGAGTGCCATGCAACTCACTGCTTCGCATATGCGGTTAGAAAATCTCGCGGAACCGTGTTCTGACTGGTAAACATTTGGGGTTGTAGTTGGACTTAGATATATGGACTCTTGCTAGACATAGACATATGGACATCAATGAACAGAAACGTCGGGGCCAAACAAGGAACGCTAGGAGCTAAACACATCGTTGACTGCTTGTGGTAGACTCTGTCGGCAACATATGATCACTGCAATGTACTATGGAATGACGAAGCGATGAAGACTGCGGAAGAAGAGAAAGCGAGACGCCATCCATCTCGTCCAAAGCCCGTCCTTCCATGGTTCGTGGGGGGAAATATGGGCAATTGAGCGCTACAGCCGCCTTCTCCCTTGTCGCAAGTTGCAATACATCTCCCGGATGCACATAATCCCAAGCAACACTCGTAAAGAGCCCAGGCTTCCGAACCGCTTGTCGTGGTCATGTAGAGCTTGGGAATAGGCCGACGATGGTTGGTGAGCATCTCACCACTTGAGAGGTATCCAAAACACACGCATTGCCTTCACAATCAACACTCAATCGTCGGAGAAGAAACGCGAGTCATCACGCCAGTCTATTCTCTTCTTTTGCTGTACATTCGTATCTGTCATACAGAGGTATCATCCCGTATTACATCGTAGTTATACACTCGACCGGTTCGCTGAATCGTTCGTTCATTCCTTCTTCTCCTCTTCAGGGTTTCCCTCAAGAATAACCTTCTTCTCGCCAAAAAGCTTCGCCAGATCTCCATTCTGATGCATCGAAATCAAAATATCCGTTCCACCAATGAAGTCCTTCTCAACGTAAAGCTGGGGAATCGTAGGCCAGTCGGAGTACTCCTTGATGCCCTCACGCAGCTCAGGATCCTCGAGGACGTTGAAGGCGGCGAATTTTTCAGGGTCGACGCCCTGGAGGCCGAGGACTTGGATGGCAGCGCGTGAAAAGCCGCACTGTGGTGTCTCGGGAGTGCCCTTCATGAAGAGGACGACGGGGGCGGAGGATACGGCCTTGTCGATGGCAGAGCGGGTTTGGTCGGAGAGAAGACGTGCTTGGAAGGGTGTGAGAGGGGAGATGGGTGTGCGGAAGACAGAAGCCGTGGAACGGACGGCGACAGGCCGGGCGGCTTGTCGGAGGGACTAGAAGCATAAGTTAGGTACTGAAAAGGAGTGGTGGTTGATGGGGACATACTGAGGCTACTGTTCGCGCAAACATGGTGACGGCTGTGGTGGTGGTGAGAGAATGAAGATGCGCAATGGGAATTGTTGGAGATGGCGGAAGTTTTGACGGGATTAGATTAGTGATGTCAAGGATGTTCCGATGCCGATCCCCGGATGTCAGTGGCGGACTGACCAATCAGTGATGAGGTGATTGCGGCTTATCAACATTGTCTGCCGTGATATTGATATGATACAATCAACATTGGGCGTAGTAATTAATTCTCTGGTATATCCTATCCTTGATTAAAAAATGCGCTCTCGCCATTGAGATCGAAATGATGTGCTGTTGAAGTGACTCCCGACTCAATTAAAACACATGACAAAGCTCTTTTCCTTTTTGGACTCCCTCAGATCACATTACTAACGCTCAATACCAAGCTACCAACGACTGGATATCAGCTAGAATATTCTGCAAACATCTTCTTTCAGTCTAATAATCAGTCCATTGTTAGGTTAACTCGGCACTGGAAAGAGGCTTGTTATACTTGGTTCAGCTCGTGATATCCTCATAGTTCATCATATGACGCGGGGCTGATGACGGGGTCAATTAAGATAAAGCTTCACCTGCTCCCCGGATTCCTAGAATAGCTGCTATTTTATTCTTAATTAAACCCCAGACAACTATTTGAGTAAGAATCGCATCAATTTATTATATCATTTGACTGAAAAGCCGAGGTCAATTGTCATCGCTCCACCCAATTGCATAGCCCTATCAAATCTCAGCAACCGCTTACAAAAGCATCCTCGCATCTTTTCTCCAATGCTTCACAAGATTCAACACGGGCACGACGCCCATCACGAACACCACATGCGCCACTCAACCGAAGCTCTCGAGCAAGCCCGCGGCGATGGCAAGCGCCATATCCTGCTCGCCGCCTCTGGCTCAGTCGCGACAATTAAACTTGTCCAGATCATAAACGGTCTCAAATCACAGCACAACATCTCTATCCGTCTTATTCTCACCCAGTCTGCGTCGCAGTTCCTTTCGGGTCAGAGCATTGAGCAACCGACTGTGGAGCAGGTATCGCGTCTTCCTAATGTCGATGCTATTTATACAGATGCGCATGAGTGGGCGCAGCCTTGGAAGCGGAATGCGCCGATTTTGCATATTGAGCTGCGGCGCTGGGCGGATGTTCTGGTTATTTCGCCGCTGGGCGCGAATACGATGGCGAAGATTGTGAACGGCATGTGCGATAATCTCTTGACGTCTGTGGTGCGAGCTTGGGATGTTACGGGGACTGTGGACGGGGTGAAGAAGAAGATTCTAGTTGCACCGGCGATGAACACTTGTATGTGGAATCATCCTATCACAGCCTCTCAGCTTCGAGTGCTGGAAGAGCAATGGGGAGGGGAGAATGGTTGGTTTGAGGTGATGCGACCGATATCGAAGAATTTGGCTTGTGGTGATGTCGGAAATGGTGCCATGGTGTCGTGGGAGACGATTGTGGAGGAGATTGAGAAGAAGATTAACGCGAAGAAGATCAACCACTAAGGAAAGGAATGGGAAGCAAAAAGTTTTATTATGATTCAATTACTTGGTGGCGCTTCATATGGTTATTATGGCGTTGAAGGAAGCAGGAACAAAATGAACGACAGTGACAGAGAAGAGCGATAGGGTAGTTTGATGGAGGTCTTGATACCATGACACAACAGCTCACGATCAACATCATTTACGAGCAATTAGGCAGTGCGTCAACAAAATAAAAATTGAATGATTCGATAGGTCTGCAGATCCATTGTTAGTCTTACCTGAGGCCGGTGGTGTTGCTGTTTCCATGTTGTGTGCAGGCACCCGCCCGCTCCTTCTCATCACCACCAGCCACTGCACCAAACTGAAGTCGCAAGCGCAAACTCATCTCCTCTTCTTCTCACAAACACCTCTCTTCTTTCGAGATTTAAACCATCATCTAGCATTTAATGCAACCATGGCGCCCACACCTCATTTCTTTTCCTCCACCCCCACCGAAGATGCTTGCCCTTCAACACTCCGAGCCCGCCTGCGCGACGATGACACTCCAGCAACAAGCTCCTCTGTCAAGCCTATTACTTACCACGATATCTACCAGCAAGTGAACGCCTGTCTAGGAAGAAACTTGGCCAATCCAAAACGCCGCAAGATAGTCCATGTACCTGAGAGCAATGATGCAGCTACTCAGCTTCAAGGTGAGTGCCGCATGACCCTGGAAATTTCCTTTTAACAAGGCACAGAGTCTTATGCTCGCATGGGCATGGCCCTTCACAGTTCTGCGATCGAGAACCTCGTTAAAGCACACGCCGAAGTCCAAACTAAGATGACCCGTTTCGCTGAGAAGTCTTCTCACACCTTGGCGCAATCCAAAGATCTCTACTCCAACATCGCCTACCCGCTGTATGCAACACTTTGTCACACCGAAGTCCATCCTCGAGCAAACGTCTCTGTCCACTTGAATGGCCTCAAACGAGACATCGATGCCGCCAGAGAAGAGATTCTTCGGCTTGAGATCGACTGGGATGCATGCTGCCAAACTGAGGCAGATGCGTGGAAAGCGATCAACGAAGAGTTTGGCGGGAAAGGCCGCGGATCGATCGACAAGGAAGCTGTCAAAGTAGCTAAAGAATTCAAGGCGGAAGCGGAGGCGATCGTGGCGGAGAAGTGTCAATTGATTGACGAACTCGACAAGGTATGTTGCACCCGTGAGGCCCGTCGAATTGATACTGATTGATCTTTGCAGGAGATCAAGGCCCAGCTGAAGGCGGCGACCTTGAAGATGATGCAGGATCTCTTTGACGATTGATCTGTGACGATTGATCTGTGACGATTGATCAGTGCTATGTATTTTGGAAGCGATGTGGAGTTATTTGGGGAATGTCAGCATCGCACGTCTCATTTGTCATGTAGTCAGAGCTGAGTTTCAACTGGTGGTCTATTTCGTATCTCATTAACTATCTGCACTGTCATCTCCGTCTTCAAATGCAAATGCCCATGACCATCTGGTCTCTTTTGTGTATCAACAATTACCGCTAAACGCCATCCATGAACCAACTTTTATGCAGCTTTTACGAATGCACTTTTATAACATCCATCATTCTACTGTTTCTTCTCGGGGATGACAACGCCCCAAGGGTGTTCGGTGCGACCGTACATGATGTCGCCTAGCCATCCCTTGATCTTGCTGGTGACCTCGCCGGCGGCACCCTCGGCGCCCATGGGGATGTTGATGTCCTTTCCGCGGTGGTGGATCTGAGAAACGGGACAGATAAAGTACTAATATTGTCAGCGGGGTCATTGACATATAATTGACAGGTAAACTTACAGCAGTACCGGCAGCGAAAGACTCAATCAGACGACCCTCAGCATCGGCCTCAACGACCTCAGCGATGGTGTACTTTCGCTCGGTAATCTCATACTCATCGCCAAGGCGCTCACGAGCCATCTCCAGACAGCTTCGACGGGTAACACCATCAAGGATAAGCTTATCATCAAGAGGAGCAGTAATGATCTCCTTCTTACCATCCTTTCGTTTCCAGACGACAAAGAAGTTGCTAGCGCCAGCCTCGGTACACTCACCCTGAGATCCATACAGCCAGAGAATCTGGTGGAATCCACGGGTTCGCGCATCGGCGGTAGCCAGCAGTGAAGGGCCGTAGTTGGCGCCGACCTTGGCGTAGCCGAATCCGCCAACCCAGGCTCGAACCATGTCGTCGGGGGATGTGTGAAGACGCATTCCGCCGGGGGGTGCGTCCATGCGGGGCATGAAGGTGACAATGATGTAGAGGAGGGCTTCCTTGGGGGCTGCAACACCAAGCTGGGGAGCTGTGCCGATGACCGTTGGGCGGATATACAGGAAGTGTCCGGGGCGGTCGGCTGGGAGCCACTTTGTGCCATCGACGGATAGAAGAGCAATCATGAGCTTCTCGATCTCGGCGGGCTCAAAGCCAGGGAGCGAGATACGGGTAGCCGACATGCGCAGTCTCGCAGCATTACGATCAGGACGGAAGATACGAAGCTTTCCATCGTAACCACGGTACACCTTCAGACCCTCAAAGCACTCAGTAGCGTAGTGCAGAACAGAGGCAGTAGGCATGAGGCTCAAGGGACCGTAGGGCTTGAGCTCGGGGGCAGCCCAGCCGGTGGATTGCTTCCATGAAGCGAGGACCATATGGTCAGTGGCGATGGTCTCGTCGCCGGAGTGGGCGTTTGCTTCATCGGGGACGGAACGAGGGTTTTGTGTGTAGGTGTATGTGAGCTTTGAAGCGTCGAGGGGTGCTTGGACGGTTGGGGCGCCGTTGATGGTGGGCTGGGCAAGTTCTTTCTTGTGGATTGCGGCGGCTGTCAGGTTGAGGTCCTGAGTTTCGACGGCGGAGGGAGCCATTATGTGAACGAATTGGATGTGTTGTTAATGAATTGGTGGTATTGAGTGAATGAATTGGTTGAGTCAATGGTGTAGAAGAGAAGAAGCAACCGAGATCGGAGTCAACAGTAGCACAAAGTATACGGAACCAACACAGAGTGAAACAAGAGAGCAATGGGAAAGCAAAGTTTATATAAACAGCAAATAACAAACTACCTGTGTCGTGTATGACTGTTTCCTCTCTCCTCCAGGTCCACTCGTCGTCACCCCTCGCTCGGGAGAGTCACGAGCTGGGGCAGAAAAAGAGTAGAGTTCCGTCCCCGCCGCTCCCTCACCCGGGTTGAGGTGGGGCCCGGATAGACCGCCTCTGCCCGCCCCCTCGGCCCCGGCGATGTACTACTCTTTACCTAAACTTAGTGTTGGTGTTGTTTTTTTCTTCTACAAAATTCGAGAATTGATAAGGATCATGCACCAACTGTGTTTGGTAGGTGGTTCAAGGTTCCACACACCTTTTTGACATGATGGATGGATGGAGGGGGAGCCGCCAACTCGGAATATACAGTGATTCACTGGTCTGTTACAAAACAAACCAGACCAATGAATCACTGAAGATTACAGGTTTGGTTGAATAGAGTGCAATGCCCCGAAGCCTATTGAGAAATTGAATTCTCACGTTAACCTTACCCAGTGATAGAATGCTTAGACTGACACCTGACTATTCTGGAACGGCTTATCGAGATCGCTTACAAGCTGCATATGAATCGACAAGGACATGGTCAAGTAAATTACCCGGCCATCGGCTCTTGCCTGTCCTTCCCGGAGCCGGAGTGCGGAATAAAACATCCTTTCAAACGGCTTCTCCACTGCAATTGGTTATCTTCAATAACATCATCAACAACCGGCAGCAATACAGGTAATCTGCGCCCTGCAAATGACTGTCAGGTGCCATTATATCCCTGCTTGTCAATTCTGACAGACATGAACCTTGATTACCAGCAGGCTGAAGCTTTTTCTCTTGGCGTAGAGATAGGGCGGAATTGAACTTCTGCTCCGTGGCCAGCCGTCAATTGCCGTCTCGGAGCGAATGAGGTCATCCCCTCCAATTGGATCGTATTCGCAGGGGCATGAACAAAGAGTTGACTTTCTTGAGGTCACATTACAATCTCTTGCAGCGGCTTATCGATGATCGGTCCTTTGGAAATTTGTTGAGTACGTGGCGTGGACTTTCGTGTCATGATATCGAGACATTGGAGGAAAAAGGTATGACTTTAGTGTATACCTTGTCATTTGTGGTTTTTTAGGTATCATGATCAAATGATTACTCTATACTGGCTTCTACTGTATTATTTTTTCCCGTCTCTTGAGGGGGCCTGTTGAAAGACCATTCTTTTTCTTATCTTGCATCCCTAGTCAGACCGCCGTTTACCGGTACTTCACACCATCCCTGAATTCCACGCCCTACGCCCTCTCAGCCTCCTTCTGTCGCTGCTCCTCCTCGAGAATCTCCCTCTGACGCGCCGCTGCTTCAACGCCGGCCTTTACGCCCTTTGCTCGCTGGCGCGCCTCGTACATGTCGCGCGACTTCATGATGCGCTGCACGATTTCGCCCGCGTTGACGTGGGCGAAGGTGTGAGCGCCGATCTCGCGGTAGATGCCCATTTCCTTGGGTGCCGTGTACGGATCGTATGTCAGGGGCATGAAGGATGTTGGTCCGTGGTACACGGCGTCTGGGGTCCCGTGCGGGAGGGTCGTGAGGTAGGCTTTTGTGGGTGTGAAGGGGGCGCCAAAGATGACGGCGTTGATGTACTGGAGGGATGCTGGTCAGCTTTGCGTATCCGGGGTAACATGGGGTTTTGGTTTGGGGGTTACCTTGCACTGCAGAACGCAGAGACCGCGCTCAAAAGTGTTCATGATAGGGTAGTTGATTCCCTTCCACTGGTTAATCTCTTCATCCTCGTGGACGCCGACTACGACGTAGGCGGGGGGATAATCTTCTCCCTTGCCCAGTCGCTCATTCACGGCTTGCTCGGAGTACCATCCCTCAGCGCGCGCGAGCTTCTCTTCTTCAAGGAGGACCTGGCGCAGGAATTCGATGTGACCGCTGGAGAAGAGATCATAACCTCCATCAACGTACACCACGCGCTGGCCAGGCTTAGGTCCGGGTCCCTCAATAAGTTTTCGGAAACTGCCCTTTTCGTTTTCGCCATCCTCCGCCTTAGCTTCATGCGACGCTCTCCAGAAAAACACCTCGGCGCCCGGTGCTTTACCAGAGGCATCGGTAGCGTACAGCTTCATGCGCTCCAGCATTTGTTGTCCCTCAGCGACACGCTCCTCGTGGGTTCCATGGCCCTCCTCGCCGGCGAGTTTCTTCTCGAGCGACTTGATGAAGTGTGTCTTTGTGCAGAGCAGCATGCGACCGACGAGATCAGTGGTGGAGATACCAGGTGAGCGCTTAACCACCTTGAATCGACCAGCCTCCTTGACGAAACGGTAGCAGTCGTTACCATCGCTATCCGAAGTGATGTCGTCGCCGTGGACGACGTATTTGCAGCCGTAGTGGGTGATGTAGGGGAGAGAAGTGACGTAGGGCGCGTGGCCGACTGAACGGGTAACCCATCGACAAGCGTCAGTAGCGGCAAGTCTGGACGTGTTAGTAGTGTCGCTTGTCAGACATGAGGTTGAGATTTACCGTTCTGCGAGGGTCATGACCGTAGGGCCCTTGTTGGCGAGGATGGCCTCATCTGAGTGAACACCAGCGTAGAGCTCATCGCCTAATTGGCGGGCCTGAACGATAGCGCCAGCGTGGCCTGAAATGTCAGTATGAGTAGGTCATATGAACTGGAGAGATAACATACCGTGGTGGAAAAAGTCAAAGCAACCATCGACCCAGATGCGGCCCTCAAGCAGCTCAGGAGCAGGCTCACCCTCGAGATGAAGCTCATCGTCAATAGAGGGGTTGGTGGGGTCAGTCGCAGCCATGGTGGGATAATTAAATACTCGATAACGAAGACTTTAAAGAGGAAGATGAAGGAAGATCATCCAAGAGAAAGAAAGAAAAAGTCCAAAAAGAAGCGACGATGATGTTTTTCTTAAATTAGGGGTCCTCAGTGAGGTGATGGCATACGTAACTGAAGTGAAGAGCTGTTGGGAAATATTGAATGAGCTTGCTCGGTCTAACAATTTAGAGAGGATGTGATTGGTCCGTTTATACGCTGCCAATTTAACAAGGATACGAGTATGAGATGAGGTGAATCCTGATTAGGCAATAACTTTTGAAGGGAGGAAGCAAACACGAAACTCTTTTGGCCGTGTTATCCGTGTATCAATGTGAAAAAGACAGTGAAGAGGACTGTTTGACCATGATACATGGATATGGACAAACCTTGAGAGATGCCCCTAAATGTCAATCATTGGGCTTGGCAGCCTATCACATGCAAACACTCATCACGCCCCACTATCCAATCTCCTGGGACGTCCACGTTCAGCAAAACATCAATCCAACTGCCCCACCTCAGATTTTCAGGGACTACAGGCCCTGAAATGATGATCTTGACAATTTTGATGATCAAGATATTCAAGATGATATTTTCTTGAACTTCAACAACATCACGGGAAATTTGACAGCAATTCGACAGCAATTTTGACTAAATTTGAACTTGGAACCCTAAATTCCACCAAATCCTACCTATATCTGATTGACTGGTTGGCCAGACCAGCCAATCACTACCTACAAACTAACTACCGATTTTCATGTCAACAGGACACGGTAGTCGGAGTCAAACTCAACGACGTAATCATCCAGTGTCCGGGTTCATGAAGATCCGCCAGTATCTCGTCGTAAATAAACCCCGTCAAGTACAGCGCAATCGCAATCTTGGCCATTACCTGTCTTCTCTGATGACCCTAACATTACAATAACAGGTGGCCAGCCTGAGATCATAAGGTGAGGACGATAGAAAGGGAGGAATGGGAAGAAGGGATGAGCTGTCTTGACTGAGGGTGAGAGGGGGAAAGAATGTCTCCTGTCGACCAACTTATCTTCTGCTACCTCTGCGAGGGAGATGACTTCTACAACCTCCGATAACTGGTGGAGGGAGACGACCTCTGCGACCTTGTAGAGGGAGATGATAAGAAGGGCAGAGAAAATCTCCCGTCATATGTATCTTCTACAACCTCAAGCAAAGAGTCGCCGCGAGGCAAGACGCAATGCTTTGATAGAGGGAGATGATAGGATACGACAGGGAGACATTATCCCTCTTGGAACTTTTTATGTGGTATGTTTTCTTTTGTTCTCAAGAGAACTTGGTCTGCGAAATGCCGTTGAAGCGATATTCGAGGAGTAGTACGTACTAGTAGTAGCAGTTGTGTGTTGAAGAATTCTCGGTCGCTGCATAGACAGTGTCGGAAATAGCAATTATTGAAGTCAAAGTTCAGAAGGGAAGGACTTGAGGATAGCCCCAAGTGCCCAAACTGGCTGAACATGTAGTGTGATTGTTTTTTGGGTGATATCATGGCGTCAAATGACTTGTTGCCGTAGATATGAGCGTCCCTATTGAGAGCGACAGAAAGACAAGCTTCCTGAGCGATGTGTCTTGTGATGTTGGGACATGAGAAGTGGTGGTACAAGAGCTCGACTTGGTCTGCTGCGACGAGCTTGTAACTGTAGTTGCTCAGGCGGGATGCTGAGATTTGTGATGTAATGGCAGATGAAGTCCCGATGTGCTAGTACGTTGAGGAACGCGCTGCGTTGACGAAAGTATGTAGATCTGGCGATACGTTAGTACTCTGCTCCTGAGAAGGTAGTTCTGAAGCGCTTACGGATATCCAACGTCGTGATGAGCCGACAGATGGTAGTCCAGCTTGCAAAGCTCAAGAACTTTGAGAATAGAAGTTCAGTGGCTCAGTGGTAGAGTAGCGTGGAGTGCCGCAACAGGGAGTTTGAGATGCCACTGGGAGCGAAGGGCGTAGTATACACAGCTTCATCCATAATGAGAGAGATGAGGATGAAGAAGGAAGAGAAACTTTGGAGGGAAGAAGACGGAAGAAAAGCTGGACTAGGTAATGGAAGACTCTTGCCTGCCTTTGTTACACTCATGCGTTTGCCACCGCTCTAATGACTTAACACTTTAGTAGTTACCGCAAGCGCAAACACTGACGCTTATGCATGTTTTCCTCTTTTCTCATGACATATCAATTTGCAAGACTGATAGATATGCTGCTATCCGAGAGGTCATTTGACAAGACAAACGGGCGGGATACACCACCTCTGTCTTCAACAATATACGCTTTTCGCAATAAAAAATCCTTCAAGATATGGACTCCCTTCCAACTGAGCGTTACTATATCCCGCTAGACTACAGTCATCTGTCGCTGATACATGGCCACGGAACGTATTGTGAAACACTGTTCCAGACCACAACATCAGTAAGGCCTTAAGTGTGTTATAAAGGCAAGCTGGAGGTCTGTATAACGCACCACTCAGGCCACTTATTGAACTTTTCTTCGGCCAGTCATCTCTTTGCTGTACCTGTCAAGCTGCATGAATTGCATGAGCTGTCCATATGCTTATATCATGTATCTCTTCATTAACTGGTCGCTGTACAGTTTCCTTCCCCGCCCTTTCCAGTTCCAATTCACAGCCCCATTCTCATCAAACGCCTTATCCTGTTCCTGAACTGGCGTGGCTTCTATTGAGTCTTGCCTCCCCGGATCACTTGGGGCATGGCGTCGTTGCAATCACAAACGGAAGTGTGGAGCAATACAGAGAAAGAAACACTTCTATCATCATTAGAGCTATGCGGATATGTTCAAATGTGAGCCCCAAGCCCAATCATGCCTCTATTTGTTCTTTGTCTTGGCAACACGTTACCGACTGAATTCTGAGTTAACGGGAGCTTAAGAGAGAGAATAAATGAAGCAATACGAAGCATACGTAAAAGGAAAGGATAAAATTACTTGAGTTACTTGTTGTGAGGCAAATGACGGCTTGTCTATTCAAGACTACTGAGAGACATCATAGAGAGAGCTTAAAAAGGTTTGCGCATCTATGGGCCGTGTCTACACCCGCTTCTCCCAATATGAAGTGGCTCGGACTTGAGGCGTAGAATATGCGATGTGTCTCAAGCCGACCGCCCACCTTGTGCCTGCTCCTCTCGTTCCTTCTTCCTTCTCCTTAATTCTCATCGTTTAGCAGAATTGCTCCTTCTGGTCTAATTTTTCTCCTCTTCTACTTGAGCACGACCTTGATCTTGATCTTGATATTGGCCGTGGCCTTGAACTCGGTCCTCCTCTTCATCGTTATCCTGATAGTCTGGAAACAGGCTTAATAGATGATCGTTCCATAACTTTGCTTCTGCATCGGCGTTCAAAAACACACCCATAGCCGTGCTGAGTCGTCTGTCCTCTTCAGCGTCTTCATTTCGAGTGATACCTCTGAAAAAGTCATCCTCCCAGTTGAGTAGTTCCTCATAAGCTTCAATAAAGCCAGGCTTGGCCGCCTTGAGTCGTTGGCGACCTTTGTTTCGATTTGCGATAATTTTATGGATATCGCAGGTCATTTTGCTTCCCTTCTTTCCAACCAAAGCCCAAGCTGATGGATCGTCCTCATCTTGTTGATTGGTCATGGTGTTGGGTACTTGACATGCATTGAGATGCGATGCAAGAGTATCGGGAGTCTTCCCGGATGGCTCTGGCAAGGCCAAGATGGATTACAATCAGAGTAGGAGGAACATACCGCCAGACTTAGGCCGCTCCTCTGACTTCACATGTGCGTTCCAAGGTGCGCCAGTATTGTCTGCAGAAGTATTGTCCGATATCTTATCTCTCAGACCAGACGACGTGAAAGATGACGGAGGGGAATTCTACAGAAGACGAGAGTAACAGTTGAAAGGATACCAAGATATTTGTATAGGAGAGTCTTGATTGTCATTTGGCCTTCTCGCTCCAATATTTCCCAGTTTCTAGTCATCATGAGATAGAAACCTCATGCGTTTGTCAACACTCAGTGGGCAGTGAGTGGAAACCATTTCCAGATGCCTTTTGTTTCATGGTTTGACAAAGGAGTGTTGGTGTTTAGATGTTAAGAGTAGTATGTTTATGGTTGAAGCCAAAGTCTAGTCCTACTGTTCTTTGTTTGTCTTTGAGCAACAATATCACAGGTTAGTGTAACAACACAAACGCCATGCAAGGCTCCAGGGTTACCAGAGTCCTAGAACCTTTAATGGTTATGCGATACGTCCTTAATAACAAGCTCGCATTGCCTTGTTGCCATAATCTAGCTGGCCATACCAAGATCCCGTGGCAGAGACCCCTAGACATACTTGGTCTGCATTTCCTTCGCCTATTTAATTTTCAACCAGCGCAAAAATGTTCGATGTGACATGAAATTGATCAAGTACAATTAAGAACAAGTCATGTAAGATAATTGACATTAGTTGAGAATTATCGGTCACAGCGGGGGTACCTGAAGGGTGCAAGTAAGAAGCCCCGCCTACCCAACCTCCCGGGACAACCACGTTCAGACAAAACACCAGCCCCGTCTCATCTTGACATGTTACTCTCCAAATTCGATGTAATTTTGCTTAGTTTTCTGTCGACTATCTCTTTCTCAGCGACCGAATACCCGGATCCCATTTATGCTCCGAACCCAAAACCCTGTAGTATCTCCACTTTGTGCGGCACGTTTCCGATCCATTGGCTCCGATCTTTGCCTTATCCGTGGCCTCTCGGGCCAAGATTCCCTGGAGGGCATGATGCATCTTGACTGACAGGCGTTTGTTTATCTTTTTGGGGTAAATGCGCGATGATACCCTGCCATGGATATGTTCGTCCGGTATGACTTGCTATATAAGACCGTGTTTTCCCAGGTCTGCTTATTGTCCACAGTTGAGCTGCAGCCGCCATCATGAAGTTCACCACTGTCTCTGCTCTTCTGGCTCTTGCGCCTCCTGCCCTCGCTGACTGGCACTTCGCCAAGGGCAAGGAGATC
This sequence comes from Fusarium concolor, assembly GCA_013184415.1. Lineage (NCBI taxonomy): Eukaryota > Fungi > Ascomycota > Sordariomycetes > Hypocreales > Nectriaceae > Fusarium > Fusarium concolor. The sequence continues at coordinate 62,456 of JABCJY010000012.1, forward strand.
AAGTACACCTCCGTTGAGGGTTTCTTTATGCAAGATGACCTTGCCACTAACCCCAGCGGATTTGACTACGTATGAACCCCAACTCATCTCCGAGAAGTCATTCTAACGAACCAGGCTCAATTCAACTTTGGTCTCTTGAACCGCACGTATCCCACTGACCCCAAGAACCCCCGAAAGGGCTACAAGACTCAATGGGAGCGCTTTGAGCAGTATGTCAAGCACTTGAACCGCAATGCTAGCCGTGACAAGACGCGCTACAAGGTTCTTGTCATGGGACGACATGGTCAGGGCTACCACAACGCCGCTGAGTCCTTCTACGGAACTCCCGCCTGGAATGTAATTTGTTTCCCTCGACACTCTTAGAACTTATGCTAATAAAGCAGTGCTACTGGGGTCTGCAGTCCGGCAATGGAACCGCTACCTGGGAGGACGCTCTTTTGACACCTGCTGGCAAGGAGGAGGCCCGCAAGGCCAACGCTTACTTCAAGTCGCGCTTCGAGAACGAGGGCATGCCATTCTTTGACTCATACTACGCCTCTCCTCTTGCGCGCTGTGTGCAGACCGCCGTCGAGACCTTCCAGGATCTGTATCTTCCCAAGAACAAGCCCTTCATTCCAATGGTAAAGGAACTTCTCCGCGAGGGAATCAGCATCCGCACATGCGATCATCGCCGCAGCAAAGAATTCATCAAGGCTCTTGCGAAGAAGATCAGGTTTGAGAAGGGTTTCTCTGACAAGGATAAGCTTTGGACTGGAAAGAAGGGCGAAACGGATGAACATCAGCTTGCGCGAAGCAAGGAAGTTCTTGATGAGATTTTCACCAGCGACAATGCTGTTTGGATCAGCATCAGCAGCCACTCCGGCGAGATCGGCAAGCTTCTCCAGGCTTTGAACCATCGACCTTTCCGCCTCGCGACTGGACAGATTATTCCTGTTCTTGTGAGGGCTGATGTTGTTCCCGAGGAGCCTACTTCTACTTATGTCTCTTTCACGGCTGAGGCTACTTGCAATGCTCCTCCTGTGACTAGCGTTGGAGGACAAGGCTGTGTGTGCTCTTCTACGTTGGCTTCTTCACCGGCGAAGGCTACATAAGGTTGCAGAGAGGAAACAATTGATCATGTAGTGATCGCTAACTAGTACATAGAAAAGAGGAGACTGCTTGACTAATACAAAGGAAAACTGGTGCATGTGTCCATCCCTGCGGTCTGTGCGCAATCTTGCCGCTCTCATCCATCCCTTCATGATACTAAAGTACTTGCACACCTGGCTCCATCCGATCCTAACAAGTTCAGAATTGCACCACCTGGTATAGGCGTGGGATTGGCTGCGCTGGCCAAGTTAAACTTCCACGTCTGACCTAGTGCAGCCTCCTGGGCGAAGAGGGTACCATCTGGTGATGCCATGACAGCGCCCCAGATCAAGTTGAGAGTTGTGAGGAGGAGGTTGGGGTGTTTTTGGTGGTACTCCCACGTTTGTGTGGTCAACGACCACCGGACGATGTTTGTTCGCAGAAGGCCTGCCTCAATAACTGAAGCTTGTACCGCGTAGAGATAGTTGCCTCCACCAGGGACATATGCCCAGTCACCGACCCCAGAGAGGAGGTTAGTAGCAGACGTGCCCTGACTAATAAGCTTTCCAAAGTTGGCACCCCGTCTAAGATCGATGCACCACCACTTTCCTCCACCTTCCGACACCCAGAATCGACCCAGGTTGTCAACGTCACCCATGCTGATAGCACTGGTCTGTATGATAAGTGGCAGTTTCTCGAGGTTTCCGTTTTTGGCGATACGAACGAGCTGCGCTTGTGGACATCCAGTCAGGCCGCAGAGAACGTTAATCAGAAGAGGCTGTTGTTGGAAGCCATAGATATAGTTGTCGATGGGATTGAAACCAACTCCGTTGATTACACCACCAGGTATGACTGATTTTATGGTTGTTCGTGCGCCCGTGACGAGGTTGACGCGCGTGAGAGAATTGGATAGTAAGCTTGCAACGATGTAGCCGTAACCATCGCAATCAAAGGTTGGGCCGAAGGCAGCTTGGGGCATCATACTGGTGCTGGTGGTGCTGGTACTGGAAGTAGTAGCAGCTACGACAACTGCACTGCTTGATGTGGTAATCACTGGGGCTGCAGCGCTAGTCGAAGTCGAAGTCGAAGTTGATGTTGCGGCAGCTGCAGCTGCACTACTTGATGTCGAGGACTCTGCAGCGAGGCTAGATGTAGAAGAACTGGTTGCTGCTGTTGAGCTACTTGTAGTTGAGGAACTAGTAGCCGCCGAAGTACTTGTGCTTGATGCGACTGAGCTCGTTGAAGATTCACTGAGTGTCGTGAACACCGCGCTTTCCATACTAAGTGGTGCAGCTGAGGCTGCTGATGAAGACTCCACGACAAGAGTCTCAATGATGATAGTGCCTGGCTCTCCAGCTGCGGTGGGTGGATCATAAATAGTACGTCCAGCTGTTGCAGTAGTTGGAGCAGCTCTGAAGATTGTAACATTGGCAGTAGCAACGATAGGTGCACCGTTGGTCTCAATAGTTGACGCGCTGCTTGTTGAAGTAGTTAAAGCTTCGGGAGTGGCGGTTGGCGTTTCGATAAGGATCGTTCCTGGATCGCCTTCCGAGGCAGGTGGAATGTATACTGTCTTGGTAGTTGAAGCAGACCCCCCGATGAAGATTGTAGTATTACGATCCACTGCCGGTGATCTTGTTGAGCTTGAGACTTCTGATGATGTCTCTTCGGGAGCGGAACTTGGTGTCTGAATAATCACTGTACCAGGCTCATTGGTTGCTGCGGGAGGATTGTAGATAGTTGTTGTGATGGAGGCAGGGCCTCCAACGTAACGAGTAACGTTCTGAATCGCACTTGGTGACTCAATACTTGTGGTAGCCTCGCGTGCTGGTGTTGTTTCCTCTTCAGCAGGGCTGACCGTGGGAGTTTGGATAACAAGAGTTCCTGGCTCTCCGGACGAAGCAGGGGGGATGTATATGGTCTCAGTGACAGACGCTGTATCTCCCACGAAGCGGGTAACATTCTGAATTGCGCTTTGCGGCTCAACACTGGTGATGCTCTCACGAGTAGATGTCGTTGCCTCCTCTTTAGGACCAGCTGAAGGGGTCTGAATAACCACTGTTCCTGGGTCTCCAGAAGCAGCAGGAGGGAGGTAATAGGTTGTTGTGATGGAAGCTGGACCCGCGATGAATTGAGTAACATCTGGAATTCCAGTTCGCGACGTAGTGGTCTTGCTTTCTCCGGGACTGGAAGTAGGTGTTTGGATGAGGATTGTTCCAGGCTCCCCAGATGAAGCAGGTGGTGTGTAAATGGTTGTTTCAACAGAAACTGGGCCACCTTCGTAGCGAGTAACGGCTGGGATACTGGTTGCTTCTTCATCTTCTGAGGCCCTAGTGATAGACGCAGGAGTATCTTCTGAGGCGGCTGTAGGCGTCTCGATGATAACAACGCCCGGCTCACCGGATGCAGTTGGAGGTATGTAGATGGTTGTCGTAACTGATGCAGAGCCTCCGATGACACGAGTTACATTGGCAGGTCCATCAGTAGAAGCGACGAGCGTTGTAGTCGTATCTGGATCCTCGTCTTCATCGTCGGGGCCAGAGGTTGGTGTCTCAATGACAATAGTTCCTGGTTCATTCGTCGCATCAGATCGAGGAGGATAGTACACAGTTCGCGTGACAGATGCAGAAACACCACTGTAAATAGTAACATTGGCGAACCTCTCGTTGGCAGTGGGTGTTTCAATGACGACTGTTCCTTGTCCATCAGTCTCATCAGAGGCGGGTGGGTAGTAGACAGTTCTTGTTGTTGATCCAGAGTAGCCACTGAAAATTGTACTATTTGGTTTTGACTCAGGATTAGCTAGAGTGCCTGAAGCACTTGCACTAACGCTCGCTGTTGCCTCTTCTTCATCATTCTCAATAATCACAGTACCGGCTTCTCCTGAGGATTCAGGCGGAACGTAGATCGTTCGAGTAGCAGTACCAGAACCACCTCTGGTAACAGTAACGTTCTGGAATACGCTGGCAGTAATAGTGACCGAAGATGTCTCATTTTCCTCTTCACCAGCTGAACCAGTTGGAGTCTGGATCACAATAGTTCCTCCCTCACCAGAGGCTGTTGGCGGAAGATACCATGTCTCAGTAACTGATCCAGGCCATCCCCTATAGATTGTGGCGTTGGCTATCGCGGTGCCAGTAGCTGAAGGATCAATTGGTGTCTCAATGAGAATAGTACCTGGTTCGTCTGAAGCAGTAGCTGGCACATAGACGGTTCGGGTGGCTGTGCCAGAGATACCGTTGTAAATGGTAATATTACCAACACGACTTCCAGTCTCTTCGGCAGCATCACCAGTTGGAGTCTCGATAAACACCGTTCCTGGCTCACCAGAGACTGTAACCGGCACAAATACTGTCCTTGTAGCTGTTCCGGAAACGCCAGTATAGATCGTGACATTGCCAGGACCACGTCCAGTCTCTGAGGCGGTGGACTCATCTGGGGTCTCGATGATAACAGTACCGGCCTCACCTGAAGCAGCTGGGGGAACGTAGATAGTACGAGTGACTGTGACAGGACCACCGCTATAGACGGTAACGTTGGCGAACCGTTCATTGGCAGTGGGTGTCTCAATGATGACCGTACCCGGTTCACCCGATTCACCAGAGATAGTGATGGTTGTTTTCGCTGTAACAGATCCACCCCTGGTGATAGTAGCGTACTCTTCAGTGCGACTAGTGTCCTCAGGTGTCTCTATAATGACCGTTCCTGGGCGGCCTGACTCACTAGGGACAGTAATGGTAGTTGCAGCGGTAACAGAGGCGCCGCGGGTAACAGTAACATACTCTTCGCTGCGAGTATTCTCCGTAGGCGTCTCAATAAGAACCGTACCCGGCTCACCGGATTCACCAGGTATAGTGATCGTAGTTGGTGCTGTCACAGAGCCTCCTCGTGTAATCGTAGCGTCAACTCTGAGACTAGTTTCCACAGGTGTCTCGATAAGGACTGTATCTGACTCGCCAGACTCTCCGGGGATTGTTACAGTAGTTGTAGCTGTAATAGGACCTCCGCGAGTGATAGTAATATCATCTTCGTGGTTTCTTGTTTCTGACGCCTCGCTATCGTCAGAGGAGGACTCGGTAGGTATCTCAATAAAGACAGTGTCAGGCTCTCCTGATTCTCCAGGGATAGTAACAGTTGTCGCTTTGGTAACGGATCCGCCACGAGTAATAGTGACTTCGTTTCGGCCGCCAATCGTTTCTGACGGTTCACTGTCACGAGAAGGAGAAGGAGTTTCGATGAAAACAGTATCCGGCTGACCTGATTCGCCTGGTATCGTGAGAGTGACCGCTTTTGTGACTGGGCCACCACGGGTAATGGTAACTTCCTCTTGACTGCGGCTGGTCCTTGATAGTTCATCACCATTGGAACTAATAGGCGTTTCGACAAGAACAGTATTTGGTTGACCAGATGCGCCTGGTATTGTAATAGTAGTAGCCCTCATTACTGAACCGCCACGAGTGATAGTGACTTCCTCTTCCCTTTCACTAGTTCGTGAAGACTGTTCTTCACTGCCAAAGCTCGTTGGTGTTTCGATAATAACTGTGCCGGGTCTCCCGGATTCTCCAGGTATAGTGATCGTTATTGCTTTAGTGACTGGGCCACCACGGGTGACAGTAACTTCCGGTTCATCTTCATTCTCTACCGATCTTGTAGGTGTCTCAATGACAACGGTTCCCGGTCGACCCGACTCACCGGGGATAGTAATAGTCGTGGCCGCTGTGACCGAGGCACCTCGGGTGATAGTAACTTCTTCGCTATCACCAGTTTCTAAAGGCTCGCTACCCTCCTCTTCAGCGGACTGAATTGGCGTCTCAATGACGACAGTGTCTGGGCGACCTGACTGGCCCTGGAGTGTAATTGTCGTTGCTGCCGTAACTGAAGCAGCTCTTGTAATGGTAACTTCGTCTAGCCGCTCTGATGGCTCGGAGTCGCCACTCTCAGTGGAACGAGCTGGGGTCTTAATGACCACGGTGGCAGGATTGCCTGACTCACCAGGGATGGTAATTGTTGTTGCCGCCGTGACTGAACCAATTCTGGTAATAGTAACTTCTTCTGGGCGATTCCCAGTCTCTGAAGGATTAGCATCATCTTCTTCAGTTGATCTAGTAGGGGTTTCAATAATAACAGTATCCGGTCGACCCGACTCTCCAGGTATGGTGATTGCCGTAGCCGCTGTAACTGAGGCGCCCCTAGTTATAGTAATTTCCTCCTCCCCATCTGAAGTCGCTGAGGGCTCATCCGCACTGCGAGTTGGTGTTTCGACGATAACCGTACCAGGCCTTCCAGACTCGCCAGGAATAGTGATCGTCGTCGCCCTTGTAACAGAGCCACCTCGAGTGACAGTCACCTCTTCTTCGCTATCACCAGTCTCAGATGGCCTGGCAGTTGGGGTTTCAATGAGAACAGTATCAGCTTCCCCAGACGCGCCTGGTATGGTCATCGTTGTAGCTGCTGTGACTGAGCCACCTCTCGTGATAGTCACCTCTTCACGGTCACCACTCCTGGATGGCTCTTCTCCACTGGGTATTGGTGTTTCAATGACAACAGTATCAGGTTCTCCAGATTCGCCGGGTATAGTAATCGTTGTCTCTTTGGTAACTGAACCTCCTCGAGTGACGGTCACATCTCTTTGGCTCTCAGTAGGCGTTTCGATGTAAACGGTACCAGGTTCACCAGATTCCCCAGCCACGTAAATAGTCGTGGCGACTGAACCAGGGCCATCTCTTTCTATAGTGACGTTCTCAATACCAGTAGGCGCGCGAGTTGTCTCAGACTCGCGCCTAGTGGGCGTTTCGATGAGAATCGTATCTGGCTCGCCTGATTCAGTAGCAGAAATGACAAGGGTCCTTGTCGTTGTTACAGAACCGCCCTCAAAGATGGTAGTCCTGGCCCGGTCGCTTGTTGGTCTTGATGCTGCTTCCTCTTGTTCAATTGGAGTCTCGATAAGAACGGTATCCGGTTCTCCAGGCTCAGTAGCCAGGATGTAAAGCGTCCTTGGAGCTGTGACTGAACCACCACTGAAGATTGTGGTTTCTCTCCTACCGCCTGTAGCTGTTCTAGTGGCAGAACGTTCAGAGGAAGCTTCAGCATCACCAGGTAGCGTCTCAATGATGACAGTACCAGATTCCTCTGGGTCGTCAGGAGGATAGTAGAAGGTTCCACCAGCTGTTCCAGGCGCTTCAGTGTAGATGGTGACATTACCACGACGAGTCGTCGGGCTGCCTGGAGCTTCTGTGATGTTTCCGGTCTCACTTTCTTCCGCACCGCCAGTTGGAGTCTCGATGACGACAGTTCCTGGCTCGCCAGATGCAGTAGGCGGGATGTACTCAGTTCTTGTCACACTAGCTGGCCCTCCTCTGATAACGGTAAAGTTGCCACCTGACACGGTGGGGGCAATGGTAGTTGCAGCCTCTTCGTCAGAATCTCCGGTTTCAGAAGCCTCGCCACCAGAGCCCACAGTAGGTGTCTCGATGATAATAGTTCCAACCTCTCCAGATGCTGTGGGGGGGATATAGCTAGTTCTTGTCGCTGTACCAGGTCCGCCACTGACAATAGTAACGTTGCGAACACCTGTAGGAGCTGAAGTCTCAGATGCTTCAACATCTGGCACTGAAGTGGGTGTTTCAATGACAACCGTTCCTTGTTCACCAGAAGCGGTTGGTGGGATATATCTGGTCTCTCTGACTGTGCCAGGGCCTCCACTGAAGATCGTGACATTACCAGCGGAAGCAACCGTAGCGGTTGGACGACTGGTCTCTGGCTCAGTAATTCTTTCCCCATCATCACTGGAAGATTCTTCTTCAACAACTCCCCGAGTGGGTGTCTGAATGACCATGGTGGTTGAGTCTCCAGACTCACTTGGTGTCAGATAGATGGTTGTAGTAGCTGTGCCAGGTCCGCCTCTGTAACTGGTCACATAGACCGGACCGCCGATCGGAGTCTCAATGATGAGTATTCCAGGCTCATCCGAAGCTGAACCTGGGATGAATCGAGTTGTGGCAACACTTGCTGAGACTCCACTGTAGATGGTCACGTTTTCACGACCTCCAGAGCCAGATCCTGGAGTTGGGGTCTCAATTAGAACTGTATCAGGCTCACTTGCAGCAGTACCAGGAATAGTAACGGTCCGAGTCACAGATCCAGGAGCATCTGTATAGACAGTCACTTCCCTCGCTGCAGGCGTTTCAATGATGACGGTTCCACGTTCGCCCGATGCTGTAGGCCGAATGTAAAGAGTACGAGTACCAGTGGTGGGAACACCACTGTAGATGGTGGTATTGCGTAGTTCACCCTCCTCCTCAGCCCGAGATGTTGGTGTTTCGATAACGATAGTTCCAGGTTCAACGGTCACCGTAGCGGGGATGTAGCTGGTTTGAGTAACTGAAGCAGGGCCACCAGTAATGATAGTAACGTTACCTATGCCTGCAGCTTCAGGTCCAGAGGTTGGAGTCTCAATTACCACAGTACCAGGCTCTCCTGATGCAGTGGCTGGAATGAACCGCGTGGTTGTTGAAGAAGCAGGTCCGCCACTGTAGATAGTCACATTGCCTGGGCCAGAGGTGACAACTGCAGTTGGATCACTAGCACTTGTACCAGTGATTCTCTCCGGATCAGATACAGGTGTTTCAATGATGAGAGTACCGGCTTCGCCTGAGGCAGTGGGAGGGATGTAAGTAGTACGAGTGGCTGAGACTGAACCACCACTGAAGATCGTGACAGTAGTTCTCGCCGAAATCTCCTCAGTGCGCATGGTTGACTCGGTCTCAGAGGCCTTGTCATCGCTTTCTGAAGAACTAGCTTCCGACCGGCTAGTTGGAGTCACGATGATAAGAGTTCCAGCTTCACCGGAGGCAGTTGGGGGGATATAGCTAGTCCTCGTGACCGAAGCAGGTCCACCACTGAATAGGGTAACCGTAATCCTGGCAGAAATAACATCTTCATCTTCTTCGCCAGCATCAACAGTGGCTGTAGCTTCAGCTCCATCAGTAGGGGTCTCAATGATGAGTGTCCCGGCCTCTCCTGAGGCTGTAGGAGGAATATATCTAGTCCTTGTGACAGAAGCCGAGCCGTCGCTGAAGATTGTGACGGTGGTTCTCGCCTCGACCCCATCTGTGACAGTGACAGATGCGGTTTCGACACCTTCATCCTCGCCTGTGCGGCTAGCTTCTGAACCCTCAGGTCGAACGATGATAAGTGTTCCAGCTTCACCAGAAGCAATCGGTGGAATATAGGTGGTCCTTGTTACTGATGCAGGACCGCTACTAAAGATAGTAACTGTCTCAGTAGCCGAGATAACCTCCTCCTCTTCTCCCTCAGTAGGAGAGTCAGTTTCATCAGCACCATCACTCTCTTCGGCCTTGCTATCACCTGTCCGACTAGCCTCAGAGCCCTGTGTAGGAGTTTCAATGATAAACGTTCCCGCTTCACCCGAGGCCGTGGGAGGGGTGTAAACTGTTCTCGTGACTGAAGCAGAGCCGCCGCTGAAGACTGTAACAGTTGACGTGGCTTCAATAATATCGTCTTCACTGGTAGTTTCTGAGGATTCTTCCGTTGGAGTCACGATATACATTGTGCCTGCTTCGTCTGAAGCTGTAGGCGGCACGTATCTTGTTCGTGTGCCTGAACCTGGTCTACCACTATAAACCGTGACTGTGGTCCTGGCCACTATGTTACTGACGCCAGGTTGGCTCTCATCGGTGTCACCATCTGGGTCACCGCTAACTCCAGCGGTAGGAGTCTCGATGATGACAATGCCATCTTCACCTGAAATGGTAGGGGGAATATAAACCGTATGCGTAACAGTTCCTGAGATGCCGCTATACCGAGTGACATTGGGGCCACTGCCCGGCGAGCCAATCTCTGATTCGGTATCACTGGCATCAGAAGGATCTTCAGTCTCTTCACTAGCTGTGGGAGTCTCAACGTAAACAGTACCAGGCTCATTTGGATCCGAAGGCGGAACGTAGAAAGTCGTTCGTCCTGAACCCCTACCCGGAACATAAATAGTTGTGTTGGAGCCAACACCACCAGTTGTTTGAGCATCAGGATTTGCTGTAAGACTTCCAGTCTGAGATCTTGGGACAGGTGTTTCGATAATAACAGTTCCCGGACCGCCAGAAGTTTTGGGTGCCACATAAAGCGTCCTTCTCGTGGCTGCTGGGCCAGCTCTAAATATAGTGAAGTTTGAACTTCCACTGACGGCAGAAACAGTTGTTTGAAAGCCTGGAGCAGTTCCTGTTTCTTCCAATTGGGTTTGTGAAACTGGAGTCTCAATGACAATGGTCCATGGATCACCAGTTGTTTCTGGTGGGATGAAGATAGTGCTTCTGATTGAACCTTCGCCAGATCTGTAAAGTGTCACATTGCCGCTGTCACCGGGAGAGGCCTCACCAGTGGGAGCTGGTGTGATGGGAGCCTCAGGGCCTGTAGCTTCGGGAGAATCCTCGGAAGCAGACTCATCCTCAGCTTCTGATGCAAGGGTCTCAATGATGTAAGTGCCGCGCTCTCCGGAAGCACTAGGCGGGATGTAGATAGTGGTACCAGCTGATTCAGTTGCCAGAGTGAATATAGTTACGGCAGATCTATCAGCAGACGTGGTAGTAGTCTCATCATCAACCTCTCCAGTCTCTTCTGCGTCAGCTTCAGAGATGGGAGTTTCAATGATGAGAGTACCGGTCTCTCCAGAAGCAGTGGGAGGGATATATAGAGTTCTTCTAGCTGATGCAGTGCCTGAACTGTAGACAGTGACATTGGCGATTCCAGCCGGAGACCCGGCTGTGGGATCGCTGCCATCTTCCAGGCTCTCAGTCGCATCCGGATCAGATTCAGAAACTGGAGTCTCGATGATGAACCCATCTTCATCTGAGGTTGTAGGAGGAACATAGATAGTCCTCCTGCTTGAGACCCTCCCAGAGCTATAGACAGTAATATTGCGTCGATCGGTCGGAGACTCAGGGGCTGCGCCGGTAATAGTTTCAGTCGCAGACACACCTGTTCGAACAGGCGTTTCAATAATAATTGTCCCAGGCTCATTGGTTGCTCTGGGAGGTATATAAAGTGTTCTCCTAGCAGGGCTAGAGCCAGATCTGAAGATAGTGACGTTGGTGTTGCCACCTATGGCAGAACTGGTGACCAGGACATCGTCATCTCCCCGAGCAGTCGCTGCTTCAGATTGAGTCTCAGAGACGGGTGTCTCGATGACAACAGTCCAGGGATCATTTGATGCTTTGGGAGGGATGTAAAGGGTTGTCCTGGCTTGGCCATTACCTGGTCTGAAGACGGTAATTGTTGCCACTTCATCGTCAGAAACACCAGTGGTTTGGCTGCTGTCTGCCGTTATTCCAGCTGCAGGGCTTTCGGCTGTTGGATCTATGATGGGCCGGGTATCTTCGTCGGTGTTTGAGCCAGAACCAGATCCTAAACCACCAGTAGTGGCATCAGGATCGGTAGTGTCTCTCTCGCCATCCGCATCTGTCTCAGATGCCGGAGTATCTTCATCGCTTGTGGTATTGGCTCCAGTCTCGCTATCACCATCCCCCCCATCATCATCTGAGGAGCCACTCGTCGTAGCGCTACCAGAAGGTCCAGTGTCTGTTTCATTGACATCACCAGACTCTGTTTCTGAAACCCTCTCCGTTGCTGAAGAAAGCAGATCAGAGTCAGGTAGAGAACCAGTTGATACAGCAGTTGGCAGTGGCAATTGAGGAGACTCAAAGGATGAGTCCCGACTGGCAGATATGTCTTCCACCTCCGCAGTAAGTGACCGGCTCTCAGACTCAGTATCAGGTAATGGGGAAGTGGGAACTGAAACTTGGGGCGAGATCAAGCTTGTCTCATCATCTTCTGCTTGACGAAGACCTGTCGTAGTTCCAGTTTCTGAAGCACCGTCAGACAACACCTCAGAGCCACGATCTCGAGAAGCAGAAGATGCCTCCTCTGCGTCAGAGTTATTGTCTCTGGTAGAGCTCCGGTCGGCTGATCCTGAGGACGCACCGCCAGCCGGTCTGCCAGTAACTGTTTCATCACTAGAGGCCGACTCTGTAATTTCAGCTTCGTCATCTTTAATGATGGTAGGTTCCGAGGACTCTCGTCGAGTGGTTGAGCCTTCTGCTCCTCCAGCTGGTTCTCCAGTGAGGCTTGAACCACCAGACGTGGACTGTTTGGCCTCGTCACTGTTATTATCTCTACCAGTTGATCGAGAACTACTTTCTCGGGTTGTTGAAGACCCACCACCACCGGCCGGTCTTCCAGTGAGAGCGGCGCTACTAGAGGACGACCTAGTACTGCTAGATCCTCCACGGCCTGTGGAGGCTGACTGACTAGGAGCCTGAGTACTGGTAGTTGAAGCTCGACTTGAGGTCTCTGACGTCAGGTTGTCTTGAGATTCCGCACCACTAGTTGATCTGCTTGTCGCCGAGCTAGTTGACGAAGTCTCAAGACCTTGTGGAATACGTTCAGACTCAGGAACACTTTGAGTCCCAACAAGCGTCTCGAAATTGTCAACTTCTCTTTTGGTGGTAGGGCTTGATGCAGTTAAGCTTCGGCTTGTACTCTGCGATGCCCCTGGGGCGCCAGCACTGGACCCCGGAGCTGATTGGGACTGTGCGCTCTGGTTATTGGAACCGGAAGTACTGCCGCGTGATGTAGCACTAGAAGATCCAGTTGACGAGCTTCCACCTGCTCTTGTGTTCGAATCCGGCGAGGTTGTGCCCCTTGCGCTTGATCTTGTTGAAGTTGAAGCAGAACCTGCTTCATCAGCCCTTGTGGTCGAGGAACTACCAGTACGCGATGTCGCTGTCGCTGCTTGGCTACCACCGGAGCTACTACTAAGACTTGCAGGTCTTCCAGTGACAAAGGTTGCACCTCCAGCTCTTGTCGTTCCACCGCGGGAGCTGGTATCAAGGTTTTCAGACTCAATTGTAACAGGCTGGCCCAAGGAAAGGAGAGTCGTAGCACCAGGACGTCGTGAACTGCTGGACTGAGAACGGGTTGATGGGGATTTCCCAGAAACACTCCCAATCGAAGATGTGGCTGCCCGGGTTTCGGACTCAGGAGCGCCTGTACCTTGTGAACCGCTCAGGCCTGCAGGTCTTCCGGTCACCAATTGACCTGATGATGTAGAAGTTGCAGCGGGTGGTTTTCGCGAACTGCTTGACTGAGAACCGTTTGATCCTTGTGTCGAGGTTGACGAGGATTCCTTAGGAGCGCTTCCGCTTGAACCTGTACCTTGTTCTGCAATCGTAGTCTTGCTACGTTTCGTAGCGCTCAAGGCACTGCCTCCATGAAGAAGCCGTGTGTCAATTGTACCAGTACAGTCCGAAGTTGATGCTCCAGCCTTGCGTGTAGTCTTGGGGCCTTCTGGAGCCTGTGTAGTACTGGGAGAATCCGATTCAACCTCTGAATCAGCAGCAGAAGTAAGGCCGCCAGATGTTGTGGCTCTGCTGTTAGCAGGCCTTCTGACGGTCGTTCTGTCGGTCTCTGTTCTCGTGGAGCCGCCTAAGCCCTCAAGTCTACCTGTGCCACCCGGGCGGCTGGTGCTGGTCTGTCGTGTGCTTGTACTTGTTCGGCTGTTCTTGGCCTCATTGTTCGTAAGAGTCTTGACGATATTTGCTGTAATGGTGAAGACGGTACTGCTTGATGTGACAACGTAGGTTGAAGGTGAGGTTTTGACGATTGGTGATTGAGTTGTTGGGCGTTGGGAAAAGCTTGTCTTTCGGGTTGAGGAGCGCGCGCCTGACTTGTTAGATCCTTCAGCGCTGTTTCTGGAGTCCTCATCATTGTCATTTCCACTCGATCCTTTTCCGCCGGAGGTTGATCCAGTGCCACCCTTAGAACCGCCATTATCACTTGACCCTTTGCCTCCAGCGGTCGATGTAGTTCCGCCCTTAGACCCGCTATCACTCCCTTTACTTCCGCTACCATTCAAGTCGGGATCATCGCCACCTGATGACCCTTTTCCACCTGCAGTGCTGCCTTTACCTCCAGAGCCTCCATTATTTGAACCTTGGTTATCTTCCGAGTCGCCTCCCTGAGGCTCAGTACCGCCTTTGATCGGCCCATCATCATCTCCAGAGCCACCATCAGAAGCGCCTTTGGTACTAGCTGGAGAGCTAGCAGATCGTGTCTCACTACCGCCTTGGCCGTTGTTGTTTCCAGGCTCTCCTTGACTTCCACCCTGGGATCCTCCTGATCCGCTGTTATTTGAGTTATTGCCGTTGTTTGACCCGGAGGATCCGCCTTTTCCTTTACCAGTATCTTCATCATCGTCTGAAGATCCAGAACCTCCGCCCTGGACGCCCCCACGGCCAGTGCCATCGCCATCTCCGTCGGACCCTCCGTCGTTGGAGCCGTCTCCTTGACCTGGTCGACCTGAGTTATTGTCACTGCCGCTGCTGGAATTACCCCCCGAGCCACCATTGTTTGCGTTGTTGCCGTCGTCATCCTGGCTATTCTCGCCATTTGATGAATCTGGATCGTCCGAATTGCCACTAGAACCGCCTTGGTTTCCACCGCTGGACCCTCTAGTAGCCTGGGCACCACCGTTGTTATCTTCACTATCGCCATTTGGCTGGGCTCCTGTAGGAGACTCGTCATTATTGTTATCGGTCTGTCGGTTACTTGAGTCGTCGGGAGTTAGAACAAGGACAGTACCAGGGTTTCCGCCCTCAGGAGGAATCGTCAGAGTTTGTCTTGGCCCATCGTCGTCACCGCCTTGGCCTGGTCTGCCCTGGACATCACCAGAGCCCTCCTCCTCACCGTCTCTTCCATCTCCATCCTGGCCATCGTCTGAACCATCTCCAGAGTCGTCATCTGAGCCACCAAATCCCTGGGGTAAACCTCGAGTGATTGCCGTGTACCCGACCGCACCTTCTGGGCGAGTACGTGTAGGTGGAAAGGCTGTGCCGGCAGCGCCATCTGTACCTGTAGCTTGCACTCCTCCTGGTCGTCCATTATTACCCTCGGGTGGTGTCTGGATAAGAACAGTACCGGGTTTCGTGCCAGTCGGAGGGATCGTAGTTCGAATAGGTGCTGTCGGCGTCACGCTTCCTTCGGCAGGCTCGATTATAGTCACATAACCGGTCGTATCTGTTGGTTGAAGGGTAATGGTTTGTCCAGAAAGACCCCCCAGAGCGCCCACGGTATTTGGGCTCACAGATTCGAGACTTAACGGCCTCAACGTTCCCGGAACAGGCGTTTGTATAATGACAGTACCGGGATTGCCATCATTTCCTGGTATCGTGAGTCTAATTGGAACAGTACCTGTAAAAGAAGTACCCGCCGGCTCAATGACGGTCATGTAGTCACCATCTTGGGCAGGCTTGAGAGTAAGACCCTGGAGGCTTCCTCTGTTAAATGAGGATGTCGGAACATTTATGATGACTGATCCCCGATTCGCTCCGGTTGGCGATATAGTAATTAGTTGAAGCGATGCTAGTGTGCCAGTAAGTGGTTGAAGAACTGTCACGTAACCAGTCGTGTCCTTTGGCTCCAGGGTAACTGGTTGCAATACTCCAACTCGTGTTTCTGGCGTTTCTATAATAATCTGGCCTGGTTGGCCACTCTTCGGAGGAACCACTTGGGTAATTGGCGCTGAGATCGGGTTTGGCCCTGAATGTGGTCTAATAATAATTGCATAAGGCCTATCATCTGTTGCTGGGATAACAACATTTTCCGGCGCTGAAGTACCGCCCGGTTGTTCAACAATGACGATACCTGGTTCATCGCCCTGCGGCGGAACAGTATATTGTGTTGTAACTGACCCTCGATAAGGCCTTGTGATGGTAATATAATCTGGATCGGCAAGTACTGGGTATACCGAAACGTATGTGTAACAAACTCCTGAATACTCATTGTTAACACCAAGGACTGACCTATCATTCTGAACGCCGATCAAGCCACGAGATGTACCCGTTAGGCTGGCTAGTAGTAGGTACCGCAGCACCATAAATAAAGGCCGCATTGTTACAGCGATTTATAAAAATGTAGCATTAAAGGAAATGAGGGTTAGAATAGTATACGCAAGTATAGAAATTGGGCATTACACGAAGAATCGCGAGTGAGAAGTGTCAATGGATTATAACATAGGATCTGCTGGTAGGCGTTATATCCGCATTCAGAAACTTCAGGGTCTATACACAGCTGTGTTTTCGGGTAGATACAAGATGCAGAATGGTACTTACAAAGGCATTGTCAGCTGAATTTGGGTTGCTGAGGCGGAAGCCTTCATACCTAGTAGCCACACCCGTAGCGGATCGATGTCGTCTTCCATCATGTCAAGCATGTTCCTGCATCCCAAGGCTTTGTGTACCAGGACAATCCGGTTCAAGGCCCTGTTGGCTGAGACTGATAGTTGGAATGCTACAGGGTTTTGTACACAGGACGACCAACTGAAGATTTGTGGTGGAGTGAGTAACCCAGCTGCTGGCCATTGAGAACTTCCAGAGCTCATCTATGGCCTGCCGTGTGCCTGGAGTACCTGGGTGCCTGGGTGTATGCAAGGTCCCGTGCAACATCTCACCAACGGTGAAGCTTAAATACTGATAAAGCAAATGATCCGCAGATCTTGAGTAAGTGGCATCGATTTAGACGGATATAGCAGGTATTCTTGTGGGTATAATCTACGATCATCAATCTCGGAGTGATCAGTCATTTTCTTTCAAATAATGACCAAATCTGCGTCAGATCGTAATCTAGCCCTGAACAAAGAAGGTCCAGGCTTGTATTGATTCAGGTCTCCTGTCAGGTGGATAATGTCTCACAGCTTGCGGCCAACTTGACGTTAGGCTAACCAACTCCACAGCGGAAGCCAACTCCTTAGTACCCGAAGCTACGATTTTGACAGGAGCTTATCTGGGCATCAGTAACTAGCTTAAAGCTCTAAACAGCCAAATCTTCAGCAAACCTAGACCCTTTCAGTGAGTGAGAAGTGACTGGCGGCCGCCGGGGAGTACATACTTTGTTTACCGACACATTCCAGCTTATTGACACATCGCAATTTGGTCACTTGAGATGAGGTTACACAAGCTCCACTGTCGCACCAACAGACGTTTTTGTTTGGCTAGGCGAAGTGAGGCTTGGCCGCGTGCGGATACGAGACCTGTGGCTGGTTCAATAAATTTGAGACCGTGACGTTGAGGATTATGAGTGATGATCGGGAATAATGGTGACTTTGCAGGTTTCTTTGAGCTTGTATAGCCAGAAAGGAGATCTATGAGAATCGTAGGAGTTTATCTACCATTATTTTGGTGGGACAAGCGGTGGTTTAACTATTCCGGTCTGCAAGTAGACCCTCCAGAGCATACACACAGAAAGCGTTTGCCCTTAAAACTGAAACAAATAATCGTTGTAATAAGACATCCGAATCTATGTTTGTTTCCAACAACACTGCAAGGGAACATCGCTCAAGGCATGCTCGGAGCATATGGCCCTATTTCCGATACATAATCATCAAGAATCTAGACCTGAACTACGACTCATGCGTATTAAACCTTCTTGGCATTAATATCTAGCTTCCGTCTGGGCCGGATCGACACGGGTCTGTCAGAGTCGACATGTTTTGGCTCGCATCATTCGTTGCAAGTAACGCTTTCGTACCATCCTTGCATTTCCTTTATGCTTTGAGGCTGAAGTTCCAAGTACCTGGCTCCCATAAGCTTCACATCACGTCCATGATCTCAGATTCTCTTTCAGTTCTCATCGAAATTCCATTCCTTTTACATGTGTTTTGAAGTGGTCATCGTCAACGTAATCTCATGAGTGAGTATTTAACTTTTTGAGCCTGGTGAGTCATTGATTGGATGACTGGCCCAAGATTGTAGATTCATGGAATACTGGAGCAAATAGGGATAAAGACGTATCCGGAAGTTCACAGCAACGTGATTTTCAACTACTCGTATTTAAGACGACGATATCAATTCGAAGGAGAAGGCCGAAGTATCCTTATTAGTAATAAGGACCAGATTTATAAGAGGAACATCATTTGTGCAGCTACGACCTGTCACAACCCAAAGTCTATCTATGGTATAAGGCTGTCTCAATAATCAGTTGCTCGGCGTCACATCTCAAGATCAGGGTAGCTGAGTAGATCTGTTTCAAAGTTTGAGATAAGGTTATATTACATGTCAATCATGAGGCTCATAACTTTTCGAAGCTAAAACAATGCTAATGGGGGTTGAACGGAAACATACCGCACTGGAATGTGGTGGCTTGGGGTGTTAACAAAGCGACCGCATTCGCTTATTGGGATGTAATTCTAACGTATGTGATAGATCTTGTCACAGCTTAGATGAAACAGATAAGATATGTGATTCATATGAGATGGAGTGCAGGGTAAGCTCTTGCTGGGACGGATTAACCACGGCCAAGCGGTCAGACAGCACACTTTGAATAAAGAAGGATATTTATAAGTAAAAGACTAATATCAGACGAACAGATTCAGTCAGGATGACTAAACCCTTGGTAATACACTTCTCATTTCGGTTCAACATTAAAATCATTGTCTGTCATTATCTCCTGGATTTACCATACAGCAATACATGCTTAGTTCATATAGCTACACGCAAACCACGCCAAACTGGAAACAAGTGAATCAAAATAACACACAGGATATAAATATAAGTAGAGCCTTTACTACTACGCAAGCTAAAATCTTGAGACGGAGTCCAACAGGACCACCAAAGATTTTCCAAGACTTTGTAAAGCCCATCTTCGACATCGGCTTCCAACCAATCAGAGCCACGCCCGGTTAGCTCAATCGGTAGAGCGTGAGACTCTTACGAGTACGCGATCTCAAGGTTGCGGGTTCGACCCCCGCATCGGGCTGTTCCTATAAAACGATTGCGAGCAATAGCGAGGCATCTTTTTTTTGCTTCGTCAATCACAAGATCATTTGGTCCTCCTAGTAATCCCTGTTTGGTTGAAGAGCTGGCTGCATATGCTGATAGATATTATTCAATTTGCCATGTAGGCTTGAACGCAGAGAAACACTTTATGACTTGTCCTCAAAGTCTTGTACTTCGTTGTTGAAAACCTTATACAATATCTCCCAGGATCCTGTATTGAGTGATACAAAAACTTCTCTAAATGGTTCTCGCTCTAGGTACTTTTATTCTTATCTGAAACCTGATGGTCGGCTTTCTTATCATCACCCAACACCAGGGTTATAAGCTTAAACTGCCAGTTTAAAGAGCCAGTTTAAGCCTTATACATCAATGAGTTTCGATCTAGTAGTTACGCTGAGCCGAACATCCCGAAGGGTGTCGCATACATGGGTATCCAATATGATATCACTGCATGCTTATGCTCATGTCCAGGTGTATGCGATTCGATGTATTTGGAAAACCTACCAACTTATTTGCTGGAATCTGACGAGGCAAAATTCACGCCTCCAACTCGTCGTTCACGACCAATCAAAGCGTACAGCTCTGTCTTTTTCTCCGCGGACTCTCCGTCAAAGACGCCAAGAATAAAAGTACAGAGTCAGAAAGGACATATTCATCATATTCATTCAATAAAAAACAACAGGAAGGTCGATCTTCCGGCGAGTCTTATCAGATTCGTCATTCCCAAGTCTCGTATTCGGAACAGCACTGCATCCACCATTGGCAGCCGATTGATTAAGGTTGACTGCTAGCTTCTCCCTACCGTATCAAATACCCCTGGATAAGCGATAATTCAGGAGCATTGCCACGTTTTTGTCAACAAACTTCTCACTTTGATCCGTATATCCTCCGGGAAATGTGGGGCACGATTAGAAAGCGGCCGGAGCGGGTCCGAGACAGACTCCGTTATGCGACGCGGGGCAGACAGTGACGTTGCGTAAGCTGCCAAAACAAAGATCAGAGCTAATAGAACAATGCCCCTGGATCGCAATCCTAAAACTGACTCTTTAATGCTGATCCAATTGTAATTATATAATACATTGAAGTCATATCATACGTCAGATCGAAAAGCTAAGGCCAAGACGGGTTGTTCCATGAACCCGACAGGGGTTGCATCAACAAACGATCGACCAATTAGACCTGTCGCCCTGTTACTCGGTCTAAACTACTTTTGGTGGAAAGACTCCACTGGTGTTGACAGCTGAAGCTAAAAATTTACCGAAGACTCTTGATCCCCCAGCTTTTTTGACGACATGCCGGCTGTGGCTCTCGTCTCTACTGTGTAAGTTAGGCCACTCACTTTAACAACTGCTGTTAACCACCACAACATTCAATTTTTTTCAGGATAAGATTAATAGGTATTAATGGTAACATTCTTAACTATATACGATATATGGTTCATATTCCTTGAGCGCCTTATTCCATGCCGCTCTCCCACCATGAGCTTCCAACCCAAACGCCAAATAACAACTCAATGATAACAACTCTCACGCCGGTCATCAGTACTTGAACTTGTCTTCTCACTCTCCGGCGGCGGACTCGAGTTACTATCAACAGGACTACTCGATTCGCTCCCTGTTGTCTCTAGAGCATCATACATCAAAGATTTCTGCACACAAGTGCACCTCTTTATAAGCTCTTCACAGCGCTCCAATCGTGCAAGTAGTTCTTTAGTTGGTTTGCGACGAGTGCGCTTAGGTGCTGGTGTACTTGGAGTACATTCTATCCCAGCCTGTTTCTGTTAGTCTCGTCTTACATTGCAGGAGTGTGCTTACTTTGATGCAAAACGAACATGGAAACTTGCGATCGCATTTCTTTTTCCGTGTTTGACAGAGAACACACGCTAGAATTCGCGTTGGTCGTTGTTGTTCGGGTGCCATATTGTATACAGGCTAAGAATATCCGTAAAGCTGGAAAAATGAAGATATTGCGTGAATACCGGTCTAGGGATGGAATCTCTCCGAGGCGGACGAACTGGGGTATTTGCTGCATACGCATTATCCATAAAGATTGGTATCTTGGAGTAGCGGACTCTTGACAGAGCCCGAGTGGGTATCGGGGTCGGGAAGTCGACGGGATCCGTGTCTTGAGGATCCGGATCCACGTTATCTTCGGCGGTACGGGGATGAAGGCACCCCCGTCCTCATGGTATTAAGAACCTGCGACGACCTCTGACGGAAAACGTCTTATGATATGATTACCTTTCATTCAATCTATCTTGTTTCATCTTTCTATCTTTTAGTATACATTTAATAATCTCCTAATACTCGAACCAGAATCTGTGTGTAACTCGCCTCTTACACACCTATCACAACGTCTAACATAAAACAGAGCTTATCTTAACTAAAGCGCCAGGCTAGACTTCGTCTTGCTAAAATGGCTGCACCCAACCCCGTCGGTGAGGCTCGCTCAGAGCACAGCAGCCCCGACACAATCGTCAACATGGACCCAACCCCCGAGAAACCCTCCGCGCCCAAGGACGACAACCCCAAGGACGAAAAGTCCTCCTCCAGCGATGATGAGGGCGAACAAGAGCATACAGAGGAGATGGTCCGTCGCCACTCCCTCGTCCGAGACCTCGCCCGCCAATATACAAACACGTCAACCCACATCCAAGCGGCCAGCGCAGAAGCTTTCAGAGATCCAGACTCTCCTCTTAACCCCCATAGCGAGAACTTCAATGCTCGCTCCTGGGCGAAAGCTATTTCCAAGACAATGGGCGAAAACGGCTCTGGGTTTAGACAGAGCGGTATTTGCTTCCAGGACATGAACGTCTTTGGCTACGGCGCTGAAACAGACTATCAGAAAGACGTGGGCAACGTCTGGCTTGGTCTTCCCAGCATGGCGCGCGATCTCATTTCTCCCAACAGCGGCAAGCGCAGGATTGACATCCTTCGTGGCTTTGATGGAGTTGTCAACGCTGGAGAAATGCTAGTCGTTCTCGGCCCCCCTGGTTCCGGATGTTCTACGTTCTTGAAGTCTGTGTCTGGCGAAACGAACGGTATTTATGTGGATAACAGCACGTACTTTAACTACAACGGTGTACCAGCTCATGAAATGCACAAGTATCACAAGGGCGAAGCTATCTACACCGCTGAAGTAGACGTGCACTTCCCCATGCTTTCAGTCGGCGATACACTCACCTTCGCCGCCCGCGCCCGATGTCCTCAAAACCTACCGTCGCATATCAACCACGAGCAATACAGCGACCACATGCGCGATGTCGTTATGGCCATGTATGGTATCAGCCATACCATTAACACGCAAGTTGGCGACAACTACATCCGTGGAGTCTCTGGCGGCGAAAGAAAGCGTGTTACCATTGCTGAAGCAACACTTTCCAACGCACCGTTTCAATGCTGGGATAACTCAACTCGTGGTTTAGATTCAGCGAATGCGATTGAGTTCTGCAAAACGCTTCGTTTACAATCTGAGCTATTTGGTCAGACATGCGCTGTCTCGATTTATCAAGCACCCCAGACAGCCTATGACCTATTCGACAAAGCCCTCGTTATTTACGAAGGACGTCAGATCTTTTTCGGTCCTGCGGATGAAGCGAAAGC
The DNA here is from genome assembly GCA_013184415.1 of Fusarium concolor. Lineage (NCBI taxonomy): Eukaryota > Fungi > Ascomycota > Sordariomycetes > Hypocreales > Nectriaceae > Fusarium > Fusarium concolor. The sequence continues at coordinate 84,966 of JABCJY010000012.1, forward strand.
ATATTTCATCAACCTCGGCTTCGAGTGTCCGGATCGTCAAACAACGCCTGACTTTTTAACCTCCATGACCGCACCGAGCGAGCGCGTTGTTCGTCCTGGTTTTGAGAATAAAGTCCCGCGCACACCAGATGAGTTCGCCAAGTGCTGGAAGGAATCTACGCAGTATCAGATTGTGCGCGCTGAGATTGAGACGTACAAGAGTCTTTATCCGCTCAACGGCTCTAGCGCTGATGCGTTCCGTGAGAACAAGAAGTCTGCGCAGGCAAAGGGTCAACGCCTCAAGTCACCCTTTACACTGTCATACATGCAACAAGTCCGACTTTGTCTATGGCGAGGCTGGAAGCGACTCATAGGTTCACCAGGCGTTACGATCTTTTCGCTTATAGCGAACACATGTGTCGCACTCATCGCATCATCGCTCTTCTACAACATGAAGCCCACTACGAACGACTTCTTCAAACGCGGCGCTGTTCTCTTCCTCGCAGTCTTGTCCAACGCTTTCGCATCAGCTCTTGAGATCTTAACCCAGTATTCCCAACGTCCGATTGTCGAAAAGCACGCGCGATACGCCTTTTACCATGCCTCTGCTGAAGCGTTCTCATCTATCTTGGTTGATATGCCGTATAAGATCAGCAACAGTATTCTGTTCAATGTCACTCTTTATTTCATGACGAATCTTAACAGGGATGCGGGGGCGTTCTTTTTCTACCTCCTTGTTTCGTTCATCATGGTCCTTGCCATGTCTGGTATTTTCCGATCTATGTAAGCCCACCACCTATTCGCAAGACCGATCATCACTGACATTTCTAGTGCCTCTCTTTCTCGTACCCTCTCACAGGCCATGGTTCCCGCTTCACTCCTGATTCTCGCCCTCGTCATCTTCGCAGGCTTCGTCATTCCAACGGATTACATGCTCGGTTGGTGTCGCTGGATCAATTACCTCGATCCAGTCGCCTATGCTTTCGAGTCACTCATGGTGAACGAATTCCATAACCGTAATTTTACCTGCACGGCTTTCGTCCCCAGTCCTGACATCAAGGGGTACGGGAACGTAAGGGGTCTCAACCGAGCCTGTTCAACAGTCGGCAGCGTTCCAGGCCAGGACTTTGTCAACGGCGATGCGTACCTCAACACCCAGTACAAGTACTACCACGCTCACAAGTGGCGCAACGTCGGTATTCTCATTGCCATGACCATCTTCAACCACATCGTCTACATCGTCGCCACAGAGTACATCCAAGCCAAGAAGTCCAAGGGTGAAGTCCTCGTCTTCCGCCACGGCCACATGCCCTCCAAGACCAAAGCCGATCCCGAATCCGCCGTTTCAGGTCCCGTCCCCACGACTGAGAAGTTCAACAACGAAACTGCAAACATTCAAGGCTCTACTAGTGTCTTCCACTGGAACAACGTGTGCTACGACATCAAGATCAAAGGTGAACCACGACGCATTCTCGATAACGTCGATGGTTGGGTTAAGCCGGGAACACTCACTGCTCTTATGGGCGTATCAGGTGCTGGAAAGACTACTTTGCTCGACTGTCTCGCGGACCGAATCTCAATGGGCGTCATCACCGGCGAAATGCTCGTCGACGGCAAAATCCGCGATGAATCGTTCCAGCGAAAAACAGGCTACGTGCAACAGCAGGATCTTCATCTCGAGACTAGTACCGTTCGTGAAGCCTTGACTTTCAGCGCTCTTCTTCGACAACCTGCGTCTACCCCCCGTGCTGAGAAGATCGCCTACGTCGACGAAGTCATCAAGCTATTGGATATGCAAGAGTATGCCGACGCTGTTGTTGGTGTCCTAGGCGAGGGTCTCAATGTTGAACAGCGCAAGCGTCTTACCATCGGCGTTGAGCTGGCTGCCAAACCTCCCCTGCTTCTCTTCGTCGACGAACCCACTTCCGGTCTTGACTCGCAGACATCATGGGCTATCCTCGATCTTCTCGAAAAGCTCTCCAAAGCAGGCCAGTCTATTTTGTGTACCATCCACCAACCGTCCGCAATGCTCTTCCAGCGTTTCGACCGTCTTCTCTTCCTCGCCAAGGGCGGACGCACCATTTACTTCGGCGACATTGGACAAAACTCCGAAACCCTCACCCATTATTTCGAGAATAACGGCTCTGATCCTTGTCCCAAGGGAGAGAATCCCGCTGAGTGGATGCTCGAGGTCATCGGTGCTGCGCCCGGTTCACACACTGAGATTGATTGGCATCAGGTTTGGCGTGAGAGTCCTGAGTATCAGGGTGTTCAAACTGAGCTTCAGCGTCTCAAGGCTGAGGGTAGTGCTCACACTGAATTGCATCACGACAACCATTCCGAGCAATACCGTGAGTTTGCTGCGCCTTTCTGGGAGCAACTTCGCATTGCTACAATTCGTGTCTTCCAGCAGTTCTGGCGCACTCCTTCGTACATCTACTCCAAGGCCACTCTGTGTATCCAAGTTGGTCTCTTTATCGGTCTTGTCTTCCTCAATGCTCCGCTGTCTATTCAGGGCTTGCAGAACCAGATGTTCGCCATCTTCCAAGTCCTGACAGTCTTTGGTCAACTCGTCCAGATGCAGGTAAGTCTTCCCTCATTCCACTCTCTACAGCATGTACTAATCTTACCAGATGCCTCACTTCGTCACCCAACGCTCCCTCTACGAAGTCCGGGAACGTCCCTCCAAGACATACAGCTGGAAGGTCTTTATGCTCTCACAAGTCTTCGCCGAGATGGTGTGGAGCAGTATCATGTCCGTCTTCCTGTTCGTCTGCCTCTACTACCCAGTCGGTTTCCAGAAGAACGCCGCAGCCGCCGGTCAGACAGCCGAGCGCGGCGCTCTCATGTGGCTTCTCTTTTGGCAATTCCTCGTCTTCACGTGTACCTTCGCCCACGCCTGTATCGCCATCACCGACACAGCAGAGGCAGGTGGTAACCTAGCCAACGTGGTCTTCATGATGTCGTTGTTCTTCTGTGGTATTTTGGCATCGCCCAAAAACATGCCTGGATTCTGGATCTGGATGTATCGTGTGTCTCCATTCACGTATCTAGTGTCGGCCATTTTATCGACTGGCATCGCCAACACCAACGTTACATGCGCGGCCAATGAGTACACAGTCTTCGATCCTCCCAACGGTACTACATGCGGAGAATATCTCAACGATTACGTCAAGAAGGCTGGTGGTTATATCCTCGACAAAGCGGCAACATCCCAGTGCAAGTTCTGCACCATCAAAGACACCAACGTGTACCTCAAGGCCTTGAGTTCCAGCTACGACAACCGATGGAGGGACTTTGGTATTGGAATGGTGTACATCGTGGTTAACATTGCTGGAGCTCTGTTCCTGTACTGGCTTGTTCGCATGCCCAAGAACAAGAACAAGAAGAAGCAGGCGTAAGCCACTGAGTCTCGCCTCTTCCATTGAGCGTCGGCTCTTTTTTTTATTTTATTTTTGGTACAAGGATTTGTTCTAGAGGGTTATTATAGATTGGTTTGGGTTTAATAGCAATTATCGCCTTGGTTTTAGACTTGTAAGAAGCTCATCAATTAGATATCGTCAATACATCACGCTCTCTAGCCACCCATTGAAGCGTCCGATATTATGACTTAAAGGCTCCGTTCATGAGTGAAGGGTCTTTTTAGAGATCTGACTCATAGATAGCATCTTGTCCGTTGGCTTCTGACGGGTCTCTTCTGTCCCGATATTTCCTTAGTTCCCGGCATTTCCTGAGTTGCCGATGTTACCGATATTACCGGCTGAAGCTGCCGTCTGAGATCTGGAATGAGCCATTCGGTAGCCAATCCATGGGTAATTATTGTCAATCACATCTGAATGAGTCCTATTTGTGACTTGTAGGGTTGATATGGTGCAATCTTGTTGAAGGGTTGGCAGTTAACGTTGATGATGACATAAACATCCAGACAATAATAGACAACGTTATCCCCGGATCAACTGCCTCTACAGTCTGAAATCTGGACAATGTACCTGCGTTCATGGTAAATTGAGAAGGCCCATATCTACAGTTTTATCATTCAATGGGTTACTCCGTAACGTGGAATGGGTCCTTGACCTCGGTCCAGCGGAGGGGGCAGTCAACTTCGAGACGCATGTTTCAGTGCATGATCAAGAGAAGCCATAACCACGGCATGTCAACGAAATACAATGATGATTCATAACAAAATACTACCTGAATCTCTTACAAGGTCTTTCTCTATTATTAATCTGTCAAATCTTACCAAAGATCCTCCAATCGCAAGCCCGGCCCAGTATCCAGTTGCCGGGAAGATCTGCTCCATCGGAGGTTGAACCCCGCGGGCCGCAAGCCTCGGTGAACTCTTCGACCCTGCTCCCGACATTGGCTAACGTTAATACATAAACTCCAATATACCCATCCTCATCTTCATCATGGGTATCACGCATTCTATTCTAGCCTGTCAAAATGGCTGTCGATACTTCAGACAGCGTCACCCCAACGCTTCGCGATGAGCCTCTCACTGAAAAAACACCAGAGGACGCTGCTTCAACACAAAGCCAAGGCGATGAAGAGGTCGCTTGTGAAATAGATGAACCCGGCGAACCCCCAGATGGCGGTTTACAAGCATGGCTACAAGTCGTAACAGGCCATCTCGTCGCCTTCAACTCATGGGGTTACTTCATCTCCTTCGGCATCTTCCAACCCTACTACGAATCCCAATTCTCCATGCCCTCCTCAACGGTCTCTTGGATCGGGAGTCTAGAAGTCTGTCTGATCTTCTTCATCGGCACGTTCTCCGGAAGAGCTTTCGACGCTGGATACTATCGCACTGCACTGGCAGTCGGTCTCTTCCTCCAAATACTAGCCATCTTCATGACCAGTATAGCCAACTCATACTGGCAAGTTCTTCTGGCCCAGGGAATCTGCCAAGGTCTTGGAAATGGAATTATCTTTGCCCCGACGATAGCAAATATGGTTACTTATTTTACAACTAAAAAGACTATTGCTATTTCTGCTGGGGCGTGTGGTGCGGGTACGGGAGGAATTGTGTTTCCGTTGATTGCGCAGCAACTTCTTCCCAAGATTGGATTCAGATGGACGGTGCGAGTCATGGGATTGGTAGTCGCTGTGTCATCCATGATTATCATGATGATCGCCAAGACCAGACTCAAAGCGAGGAAAGCTGGGCCACTTGTTGAATGGGCGGCGTTCAAGGAGCCGGCGTATGTTTTGTTTGCAGCGGCTATGTTCTTTACGTTATGGCCAACTTGGATATCCTATAACTATGTGAGTGTTGCCCAATTGTCTTCTGTGTCCATCCATTAACCAATGTTAGGCCCGCCAATACACGACAGACAAACTGGACGGATCAGCCTCAGATTCATTCCTAATTCTCATCGTCATAAACGCCGTCGGCATCCCAGGACGAATGATATCCGCCTTTCTCGCCGACCACCTCTTCGGCGCCATCCCCGTCTTCATCCCTACAATCTTCTCCGCCTCTTTGTGTCTTTATCTCTGGTCGCAAGTCCACACTCTCACCGGAATGTTCATTTGGGTCAGCATATTTGGCTACTTCGGCGCCGCGATACAAAGCCTCTTTCCCTCATGCTGTGCGAGCTTAACACCGGATTTGAGTAAAGCGGGCACGAGAATTGGGATGATCTTTACGATTATTAGTTTTGCGGCGTTGACGGGGTCGCCTTTGGCCGGGAAGTTGATGCAGAGCACGGGAGGGAGTTATTTGGCGGCGCAGATTTGGGGAGGTAGTAGTATGATTTTGGGAATGGGGTTGTTGTATGCTGCTAAAAGAGCTGAGGCTAGACAAAAGTCAATTTAAATAGAACATAGAGACATCAATCAGTTAAATATACCTTGTCAATTAGATCAATGCTGTATAATGATGTGTTGTTGTGCTGTCTCCGCCCACCAATTGCATCCCAGCATCCAATGAATGATTGCCTCTAAAATTTCATCATCACCGAAACCTCCAAAAACCAACATCACCACCCCTCAGCATGTCCCCAACACCATGGATATGCCGAACCTGCACAAGAGCACTAACTCGCTCTCACATGCGCCAGTTCGTGCGCTTCGCCACAAATGGTCCGTCCCCTCCACCGTCTCTCAATCCCTCCAACGACTGACCATTGCAGATGCCTCACCTCTCCTCGCACCAGCTCTCCTCCAACGCGCACAATCCCTAACCACCGAACACGATGACCTCCAAAAAACGCTCAATAACTCCTTCGACTCGAATATAGCCAAACGCGTTGGCGAATTGTCCCGCGTCGCTGAAGCCCTCAAGGCTTGGGAATCGTCTCAAGCGTCTGTTAAAGAATTGACTTCTATGCTCAATGATCCCGATCAAGACGCCGACCTCGCTGCTATCGCCCGCGATGAACTCACCTCTGAGACCGGAAACCTCGAGGCCCTCGCCCGCAAACTCTCCGCCAGCTTAACACCCCGCCATCCCTTCGCCGACTTTCCATGCATGTTGGAATTCCGGCCTGGCCCTGGTGGTCTTGAAGGTCGATACTTTATGGACACATTGTTCAAGATGTACAAGGCGCTTTGCATGCGACGTGGCTACCGACATACCGTGGTAAAATACGAATTCGCCGATGGCGCAGGCGATTCATCTTCCTCCGCCGGCGAGAATCCCCTCCAAGAAGCTATTCTCGAAGTCCACGACCAAGGCGCCTTCGATATCTTCCGCAGTGAAGCAGGCATGCATCGCGTCCAGCGTATTCCCAGCACCGAGACAAAGGGTCGTGTACACACCAGCGCTGTCGCCGTCTGGGTCCTCCCCTCGTTTCCCGAAAACGGCGCAAGCAACATCGACTTTGACGATCCTGAGAGCGATTTCTACGTTAATCCACAAGAAGTCAAGATTGAAACGATGAGAGCGAGAGGTGCGGGAGGACAACACGTTAACAAGACTGAGTCTGCGATTCGAATGACGCATTTGCCCACTGGTACGACTGTGTCGATGCAGGATCATCGTTCGCAACAGCGGAATCGGGAAGAAGCGTGGAAACTGCTTCGTTCACGAATTGCGGACCAGCGACGAGAAGCGCGCGAGGAGGAAGCGGCACAGATGAGGAATAGTGTTCTTTCAAAGACGCAGATTACAAGAGGTGATAAGATCCGCACGTACAACTACAACCAAGACCGATGCACCGACCATCGCGCTGGCGTTGACGTACACGATTTACCCAATGTTCTCGACGGTGGTGAAAAACTGGATAGAATCATGGACGGCGCAAAGGATTGGCTTGTAAACAAAGACATTGAACTTCTCATGGCTGAAGAAGAAGCCAAGGAGAAGAGCAAGAAATAGAAGTGTACAACAGTAGCATAGAACTTGTATTATCATGTACAGAACCCGCTGTAAGATAGGGCTCCAAAGTCATGTTGAATAGATGATATCCCATGATTGTGCGCTTCATATCTTCGTGTCATTACGTATCAATGCAGACCAAACGCCAGCAAGATTCCAGTGAGGATATTCATGTCTTGCACTCCCAATACTCCATGCAAAGCAGCTCCTAACCCAAATCCCATCACATTAAACCGCCCAGAACAATCTTGCCAATACTGGCCACCTCTGTCTTGACGTAGCTTCTGCTCTGCTCCTCAAAGTCCCGCACGATACCCTGAACTATGATCTTGCGCACGCGTGAATCAGCTTTTGTGAAGAGTTCGGCGACTGGTGCGGAGCACTCTCTAGGTGAAGGTACCAGCGCCAGAAATCTCGTGTAGCAATCGATCAACACATCGCATAGCGTCGCAAACGTCTCAAAGTAATCGGGGTCGAATGGTAAAGACGGCGTTAAGAGAAATGTATATTCCTCGCCAGGTAAAAGATCTGTTTCTGAGGCTGCAAAGTTCATCAGAGATGGTGTAGGGCCACCTGCAGCTGGCATAGAAGCCATTTCATCGACCATGGGATGCATGTCAGCGGCGGATGTTGAACGTCGAGATTTACCGCCTGGGCGACGGAACATGCTGGGTAGACGAGCTCGGGTAAGTGATGCAGCGGTTGATGATTCGCCGTGGAGTTGTTGGAACGAGTCGAATTCGGATAGGAGCGAGTTTAGACTTCGGAGGAATTCAAGGGATGTGGAGGAGTACAGGTCGATGATCGTGGGGAGGGATAGACCCAGGAGGAGATGGTTTGTTGCTTTGCGACCGAGTTTTCGGGGATCGAGGGAGGGCATGCGATTGAGGTCGGGTTTCTCGAAGAGATATGTCTTGAACCAATACACCCGGCCTTCGTGACTATTGTATGTTAGCGATGACACTCCACTCATGCGCAGCTGCAACGTACGCTTTTCGTAGATACTCCAACGTCTTTATCCGTTTGTTGGCTAGATCCGTGACATGATGATGCATTATGCTCGCCTCATTCTGCTGCCACATACCCGACGTTCCCACAACACCATTGGGCATAATGCCCATCGGGGTATTCGGCACAATCCCTCCATGAATGGTCGTCGACCCCGTCGCACTCCTCGTCAACATCTTCTCTTCCGGTACAGCTTCAGCTTCAGGCCGCGGGGCTACCTTGGCAGCAGCAGAAAGAGCGTAATCCGGCAGGGCAGGCGGCGCCGCAGCATCCGTGACAAACGCACTAGGACCGTTTCCAAAGGAGCTCCCGCGCCGACTCGACAGCGACGCCTTGCGCGAGAAGCTCGCCTTGCGGTCCTTGGAGAGGATATTGGGGATGGCCGTGTTGAGGGGATCCACGCCGTCGCGCGTGGTGGGACGGGAGGCGGCGTTTGAGGAGAAGATGGAGGTCGAGAAGATGGGCGTGCCCGTGGAATTTGGTGTTTTGGGAGGCATGTTTGAGCTGACGGCGACTGCGACTGGATGGGGAGCGACTGTATGGGGACTGGACTGGATTGTGCAGTGTCTCTTGTTCCTGGCCTAGCCGTGCGTTAAGGAGGGCGAGGGGTGGGAGTGTGAGTGGGTGATCGGCAGTCTCGCAGCCAACAGCTGGCGTTTTCCAAGAGCCGCACGCGGATTACAGCGTTGCACTGAGTCCACCAGACGCAAATTGCTGTATCGAGTGGTTCGTTATGCGCCGATAGCGCTATTGGCGCTGGGCGCCTCCTCGTCGTTTCCTGGTTATTCGATTATCTGTCGTGAATCTCAGTAGCAATCAATTGATAGTCGGTACAATCGTGAAGTCTTGAAAAGAATAGTAAAGGGTGTTGATTGAACCCCTGGTTTGGAACAGTGGTGCCGAGAGTGGATTGGCGGTAATTGCTTTTGGAAGGAATGGAAGGAAAATAAAAGATCCAGGGCCTAGCCAGTCACGCCAGTTCGATGGGTAAGGGTTTATTGAAGATCCACTAAACCGCCTGCAGCGAAATTGACGACGTATCTGCGGAACAGCAACCATTCTTGGCAAGAACTGCATGTGTAATATCGCTTGCGTGAGATATATGTGAAACATGGGCGATTGAGTTGAAAATCTTTGTTTGGCTGGTTAGCGAAACATGTCGCGATAATCTGGGGTCGCTATTGGGTCACGAGACAAGCAGGCGGGCGGGTTGCAAAATAAAGGGCACACTGAGAGAACTCAGAGGTTAATATCTGTCAAGGAATGCCTAAAACTTAAGATAAATTTAGGTAAGATTTAGGTAGTCCTTGGTATAAGCGTGCAGGTTATTTGCTACCCGACGAAAACGAGTTACTGGCTGAGATAGTAACGTTAACTTACTACCTATGCGTTGAATGAGTGTGTGAATGGTCTGGTTAGGATTGGCGTTATAAATCAGTAATTAACGTTATTCTACATCACCACGGGTCGTGCAGGAACCCAACCCTCCGCTTCTGTATCACCCGGTTTGATCATACCCATGCTAATTGCCCAGTCCAATTTTTTACTGCTCTTTATCAACTCTTCCGCAAGAACCCTACGTCTTTCATAAGGTTTTGCTTCTCCGGAGGGCTGAACAATGTAGTCGTGCATTAAGAGCCGGTCAGTCGTGGAGTTTACGATAGCTAGCAGAGCTACTGAACCTCCTAAAAGCACCAGAATCATGATCTTGCCAAACTGAGTTGCGTTACTGACGAATGCTGCCGCCAAATAGACCACCAGTGTAGCGAAGGCAGCAACCCAGCTTTCAATCTTAGACGGATCTCGAAGCCATTGGCCAGAAGTCACGGCTTTCAGGTGATTAACATCACCTTGGATTTTGATCCAACGGTCCTGGCTGAGTAGAACTAAGAGTTCGCACCTTTGCTTGTCTTCCTTTGCGCCAAACCAATTTGTCTTGGTTCTCCGGCGAATAATGACTACGTTACCCAACCGGGCGACCATAAGCATGAGAACAACTCCAAGCCCCCACCAGTCGTGCAAAAGACCCAGGAGGATGATCACTGTGACTCCCCATAGAGCAGCTGTTCCGTATGCCAAGATGGCAACAGGCGCCATGGAGAAAGAGGGAAATATAAAGGAGATGGCTTTGGAGTACCAAGACTTAGACTTGTGAGAGTCAGAGTTATGAAACCCAGAGTTTTGAGACTGGGAGTTTTGAGACTCGGGGTTGCGAGACTCGGGGGTATGAGACACAGAGTCCGGAGACTTCTCGATCTCAGTCACGTCTAGGGTTGTCAAATGACCAGTCTTTCCCACTTGCTGCAGGTAGTACACCGTAGCTGGATTCTCAATGCGGAAAACGTAGTCCGTTGTGATATTTGCGCAGGCTGGATACTCGCCGCCATTGAGGCTCGTAGCCTGCTGCTGCATATGTATCCCAGGGCAGAGGATCAAGATATCCATTAAAGCGGCAGTGCCTGTCAACACAGTTCTTTCCTGAATAGTGGTGAGATCTGCGAGCGCGACCAGGCCAGCAGCATCCAAAGATACCTCAGGGGTCGCCGGGGGGTCAGATGGACCGAAGGAACGTTTGTGCTGCTGATTGACAAGTTAGGACACAGTCTAAGACTACAACTGTAAATTCTTACCTTCATAGGAAAATACATGTACATCGTTGCCGTTCAGATTGACCCAAGCAGATGGAAGTCCGGGCTGTTCAAGTAAAGGTATTGCGCAAATGTTTGCCTTTTCAGTGTCGTTCACAGGTCAAGACTTTGTCACATCTGACTTCGCGGAATAAAGCTCTGGATATCTGGGGATTCGGAGGTATGTCTTGGATCAGATCATCGCTTATCCAACATATTGCGATCGGCCTGCATAGCCTCAAATGAGGAAATCCGCAGAGCCTTATCATCCAAATGTGACAACACAGAGCACTTGCGGCTGCATCTTTCCTACCCCGCTGCTTATCACCAATATTATGACCTTAAAGAAAATGAGACGGCCAGTAAAATGAAACCGGGCTTGGTCATCCCACTTGTGAGGACCTATATCAATGCGATAACACACCGAAGCGCCATCTGCAATGACAACAATGCATGCCAAGCGAATTTCAGCTCATATTGTTCAGCCATATTCTTCGAATACGAAGAATTTGGGTTGGGCCCGTGTCTTGGCCATTGATGGGTCCCAATAGCAGATGCAGTTGATTGTCCTGACCGGTCCGGATATTTCTGATCCGGGAGCCACTGCAGATGATATTGATTCTAACCAGAGTGTTATATGCAGACAGGTAGTCTAACTAACAGCAATTTGAGCAAATATTGATTCCAAGCACCATGTGTCAAGTTTTGATTGAATGCCTTGTTGCAGATCGTCTCAGATTCGTCGAGTAGCGAAGATCAAGAAGAAGCCTACTGATGCGGCAATAATGAGGAAAGAGAAAACACCAAGAGAAAAAAATTGTTGCAAAATGCAACTGGTCTTCCATCTTCTTACTTCTAAGAGATCAATGAATTTCAACTTAGTGTTATTCGTCTCTTCAACTCTTCAATTTCACATTGCCTTATCATCATCTTTCTCAACTTCCTTCAGCCTTCATAGGCATTGTTTCAGGACTACCTCTTATTAAAACAGTTATCAAACTCACTGAGAATTTCTGTTCATCAAAATGGCGACATATGTGGTGCCCGACTTTGTCACAAAAGCGAAGCCCAAACTTGATTACCACGGCTTCCGTGAGGAAGGCAGCAATGTGGCTGATGACAGGATCAAGAAGCTGCGTGCAAACATGCAAACTTTTAGTGATGATGTGGAAAAGCTGAGGGGAGGGCAAGAAAAGCTATTGGGTAGTGCCAAGAGAGCATTTGATGAGGGCGAACAAATTGGCACCCAGGTTCAACAACACGTCAGGGACCTCGCAGACCATCCCGAAAATGAAGAGGTCCGAGAGCTCTCTGATGAGGTGCTTCATCGAGTTGAAGAGACTCAAGACGCTTTGAAGAGCGCTCTTGAAGATAAAGGGGCAATGAGGATTGATACAACTGTGAGCCGGGTTCCTCAAGGGCTTGGCGTACTAGGAGATGACCACATACGTGCCAAAAAGAATGAAACAATTGAATGGAATGCTCGCGAGATGGAAAAGCTGCAAGAAAAATTGGAAGAACTCAAAAAAGACAAAAGGAAGATCGAAGAAGATTCGCAGAATAGGAACTCCAAGAAGGCAGGGAACGACCAAAGCCATCAGGAAAACGGTTCCATCAAGGAAGAAAAGAACAACGACAGCGACCCTCAAGAAGACCATGAATTCAGAAAGTGGATGGAATTGTCTAGACAAACAAGGTATATCCAAAACGAAATCGACAATTGCATTCAAAGAATCAAGAAAAACACAGCCGACCTAGATGAACTGCAGAAGATTGGGCATGATGGGGAAAAGCTTGAAGAAGAGGAGCCAGGCCAACAAGAGGCCCATCAAGCCAAAGTGATTGAGGAGAAAGAAAAAGAAGGAGAAGAGTTGAACAAGAAAAAAGCCCGAGAGAAGAAACTGCGAAAGTTGGAAAAAAAGATTTCCAAAATGCGAGCCGGCCAGACCAAGTCCCGGCGGAGCAAGGAATTTCTGCCCTGGTCGCGACGACGATACGGCTATCGCCCCTTCCGGCGAATGTTGGACATGGAATCGCGAGACGATTTCTATCGATACCGGTTGGAGCGAGAAATGTCCTTATGGGCTGCACGTTCAGATCTCGAAGACAGCTCAGAGTCAGAGTCAGAGGATGACGTACAAAACAAAAACAAGCAGGAGTGCATTCGACAACTTGAGAAGCTAGTCAGAAATGCTCAGATGCAGGAAGAGTATGTTTTAATGCTTGGAGATTACCGCAAAAGGATAGAAGGTATAGAGGACTTGAAGAAAACTTTCAAGCATGAGAAGTATCTGGAAGGGCAGTGGCTCAAGCAACTCAGCAACAGAAAGTTCTTCGAGCAAAGCGGGACATCGACAACCCAGGCAATAGATCACTTGTCTCCAAGACCTTTTCCCAGAAGTGAGATCTACAAGGATCTGAGAAAGGACCAATTCAGAGTCCTTATCCTTGTACCTGCACCAGATCCATGGTTTCCATTGGTCTGTCACTTGGATACCTGGTCTTTTGAGGATCATTCCGAGAGAGAATACCTTGCTCTCTCTTATTTTTGGGGTCCAGAGGCTTCCAATGGCAGAATTTACTTGTTGCCCCCTAAAATGAGAGACCGGAGAATGGGCAACTCGAGTGAATGGGGTTCTGCAATCAGGGAGGCCACTGAAATTAATATTCGCAACAACCTTTTCCGTGCTCTCTTGCGTCTCCGAAGGCACGGACCTGAAGCCAAACCGGTAGCTGTATGGGTCGACTTTATGAGCATTAACCAACAAGATAACGAAGAAAAGACCGTGCAACTAAGAAGAATGGTGAACATCTATAGGAATGCCAGAAAAGTATGTATCTGGCTGGGTGAAAGCGATAATGCAGGGCGCAGCGACAAGGCCATGGATTTTATTCCCATCATAATGGACTTCGCAATGCTGGAGCGCTATGCACATGAAAAGGCCCAAGCTGAGAAATGGCATGCGCTCGGAGAACTAATGCGAGACCGATGGTTCTCGCGGCGGTGGGTTGTACAGGAGATAGCTCTGGCCAGAGATGCTACAGTTCATTGCGGCACCAAAGCTGCGAGATGGTCTGACTTTGCAGATGCGGCCTCTCTCCTGGTGTCAAATCAGGGAACGATCAGGTCGCTATTTGACTTTTCAGAATGGCGCGAAGGTGAGAACACGCTTGGTGACGTTACTTCGTTCGGGGCCTCGATCCTTCTCGAGTCCACAAATAACCTTTTCAGACGAAAGCCTGACGGCACGATTAAGAAACCCATCAAGTCGATTGAATCTCTTGTTACTTCACTCAAGACCTTTGACACAGGCGACCGAAGAGACCTTGTTTACAGTCTCGTGTCTATCGCTAGCGATACATCAGACAACTTATGGATTCCTGATGGAAACTCGGGAGAAAAGCAAGTGAAGTTGGTGATCGACTACAAGAAGACCGATGTCGCCGTCTACCAAGATTTCACTGAGTTTTGCATCGGGTCTTCAAAATCGTTAGACATTATCTGCCGCCCTTGGGCAATGCCCCTTCAGGAGAACGACCAGGAGAACGACGTAACACCATCCTGGGTCCCTTTATTAACGAGGTCCGAGTTCGGTGTTCCGGAAAAGGTTTACACTGGCCGCAAAAACGGTGACAACTTGGTTGGGCCAGCAGGTGCTCCGACATATGAAGCGTCGGGAAAGCTTAAATGTGCGCCAAGATTTGAAGAACAGAGGGGGGATTCCGCTGGTCCAGCCGAAGCGAGAGTTCTTGTAGTTGAAGGATTCACACTGGCCACGATCGACTAAGTCTCCTCTCGAAACACCGGTGGAGTCATTCTCCACGAATCCTTGAAATTGATGGGCTGGGAAAGGTTTGAGCGGGACTCCGACAGTGTTCCAGATGCAGTTTGGAGAACGCTCGTCGCCGACCGTGACCTGAACGGCCGTGTCGCTCCCTCATGGTACCAAAGAGCGTGTCTACGATGTCTCGAAATGGCTCACACTTTCAACAACGGGGACCTGAACGTCAGCGAGCTTCTGAAAGGACACTCTGAAATGCTTCGCACTTACCTTGAGAGGGTGCGCAATATCACCTGGAACAGGAGATTCTTCACAGCTTCTTTGAAGAAGTGCACGAAGACCGGAAAAGTGGACCAAGAGATTGAGCAATCGCCTGAAGCTGGGATCATGCCACCTTCTCAAGGTGGAGAAGACGAGAAAGGAGAGAATTTAGAGGCTAGAGAGGAGAATGAGGAAGACAAAGAGAAGGGGCATGTGGAGGAAGATGAGAAGGAGGAAGAAGAGGTTGCAACGAGCCACCAAGAGGAACAAAATGGTGAAAGTCAGTTGGATCAGAGAAATGCCGATGGAACTAAGAAACACATGCTTGAGGACCAGACGAGCGAGGAAGAACAACTTGTTCGAGATGGTGAGAAAGAGGACAATGAGGAAGATGATAGTGAGAAGGAGGATGACGAGAAGGAGGATGGCGAGAAAGAGGATGGCAAGAAGGAGGATGGCGGGAAAGAAGATAGTGAGATTGTAGTTGATAAGGGAGTAGACGGGGAGATAGGTGGTGAGGAGCTAAGTGAAAAGGAGTCGGCTAAGATTGATGCAAGTGGAGATGAGACAAGTGAAAGAGATATCAGCACAGATGAGAGAAGCGACGAAGATGAGAAGACTGAGAAGGAGGAGAAGGAGGAGAAGAATGAAGACGAGGAGAGAAAAGATGAAGAGAAGACGACGACTGAAGAGGACAATGATATGGAAGGTTCCACAGCTGGCCAAGGCTTTTTGGATGTCTTGGGGCTTTGCCCGCCAAAGACTGAGGTCGGCGATTCTATCTGCATCCTGTACGGTTGCTCTGTGCCAGTTGTTTTGAGAAAAACCGCTGGCAGCGGCCAGGTGCAGCTTATCGGTGAAGCATATGTTCATGGGAAGATGGATGGTGAGGCCATTGAGGATTTTCAGGACAGGGGTTTATGGACCAACGAGTCTTTTCGCATCAGGTGAGTAGCTTATCAGATCGTAAACCTCTCATAGTTTAATGAAGACATCGGCCTGGCTATTTTTTCCTTAATTTTATCATTCGAATTCGAGCGAAGAGCCTGAAATTTTACTCATTGTAGACGGGGAGGAAGCCTGGACTTTTTTTGCTACAGGGCTCATTTAACCAATCTGGCCTGTGATCTTAAGCGCAGCCAGTCCAGAACGCGCTGAGGCCCTGTCCTTGATCTATAACATTAAGAAGTATAATTCGTCTCCCCTGTAAAAAATAATACGGTCCTCAGTTGTGAATTGTAGCATGAACTGGCGCATATAATCGTGACAAGACTTTGAGTGCTCTAGACTCGGCCAAACACGGTAGATTGTTATCGCTCTCCACCTTACAACGCGTCGCCTTCTAAATTAGATAAGTCATTGCGCATGCATAAAACACAACTGATCAAAATGACAACAATTCATGTGTTACGCTATGGACACCGAAGCTCATCAACTTGATGGCCATAGATGAAATCAACAAATTATCGCCCATGACCTTGAATGAATTGACCACGCATGGCTCAATTTCCACCGGGATGCGAAATTAAGAAAAGGATCCTTCAATTCGCCGCTTACTCTCTGTCGCTTGGACCCCAGTCCCTTATCTCTAACCCAGCCACATCTCTAATGATAGCCAAACTAATCTATCTTTGTAAGGAATAATCCAGACAGACTCAGTTGAGAGTTACACTATGAATTTGCACTACAGTTGTGACAAGACTTTTAAGGCTGGATTAGAGTTTCAGATCCAGCTCAATACCCCAGACCGAATGACGCGTTGGTGCGACGAACCATGCCCCTCTCTCAAGGCTGCCGCTTCACAACACATAACCTCCTCAATAAAATCGACCAATGCGCACGCTACAGATAACTTGCCAAGATGAAAAGAATTCACATCTTGCGCCATGGACAGGCTCTTCACAAGTATTCACTCTCATCTGACAGTCTTACTGAATGCTGACAACAGCAGCATAGAAAGAGGATATCCGCACCGCGACCCTCCTCTCACAGATCTAGGCACACGTCAAGCACGACACGTCCAACAGACCATCAAAGTCCAGCCTGATTTAATAATCGTGTCTCCAATGACAAGAACCATTCAAACAATGTACATCGTCTTCCGCTATCTTCTTCACACCAACAATACGGAAGTTCAGGTCTGGCCGGATCTTCGCGAAGCGCACGACGCAACATGCAATAAGGGCGTTGGGCGCAAAGATCTGGAGATTAAGTTTCCAAACCTTGACTTTTCAGCTTGTCCCGACAAATGGGACTTTCCGATACATACCCCTGATGATGCGACGGTACGAGCCGAAAGAGTTCGCCGGCGGCTGAAGGAAATTGCTAGGGTTGGGGGCTATAAGAATATCCTGCTCGTCACACACCGAGGCATCGCTGCGTTTTTGGTGAAGGGTGAGAGATTCAGTGTTTGTGGTAAGATTACCTACGTAGGAGTGGACTTTGCTGATGATTTAGAACACCGGTCTTATCTCTTTGTAGCTGATGACGAAGTTGAAAAGGAGCGGTTTGATGTTAACGTTGATACAGGATTGAAGCAAGATTTTGGACCGACGTTGTTGATGCCAGTAGATGGAAAACCAAGACGCCGAGAGTAAGCAGGCGGTGTTAAGGAAGCTGACAGTTCCGGTCTATCAATAGATGAGGCTCTATGATAACATCCTTTTTCTAGGACTGAGGGTCATGAGCATAACACTCTTACAGTGCTTACATCGTCTCACTCAGCAAATGCTGATCAATTTCAATCATCCCAATCATTTGGGAGCAGAAGCACATGCCACGTCACATATCATCAACATAAGCAGTAGAATGCCACCCTTCTTTTAGCCTACAATATCAAATCTCAGATTTACCTCCGGACCACAACGGATTAGCGTCAGACGGAACAAACCCATAATTTAAGAAGCGTTTTAAAAACATTTTAAAACACAATACCTCTCACTAATTGGCTAAGTTAGTACCGGCGCGGAGATATCCTTCAAGTCTAAAATAATGGATGCTCTGGATCTCAAGTGGCGCCGCTCAGCTAAGCCTCAAGACCGCATCCTTGCGTCGGTGGCGGAGTTTGATATGTGCTGCTACTCTACGCTGACAGGTTGGACTGCTCTATTTACGTTATTTCTAAGCCAAGCCCACTGCAAGGCAGCCAGTAGCTGGTCCCCGAGGGCGGCCGCTGTGGATATGCTCACGGACTTGTCAGCACTAGTAGGGCTGAGCTCGGCATCACGGCAGTTTAAATAATCTCTCCCAGTTCCTCAGTTTACAATTGCGAAAACTCCAGTGCTTATTTCCTTTTATCTTCTCATTTTTTTTTCGAGCATTCTTCATACTCACTGGGGAAAACAATGGCTCCCGTACGTCCGCTGCTCTATGTCGCCCTTGGGCTTCTCATGGTGGTTTCCATCATCGAGCTCTCTTTCATCTCAGCCATGGTTGGTTGGCTACACGGCAATGCAAGCGGAACTTTTGCTTTTGAGTATCGTGGTACAAAACACAATCTCAAGGGCGAGCCTGCAAACTTGATCACAGACCAGGGCCATACCAGCAACGGCGCCGCTGGTACAGCATTCGTCCTCATCGGCTGTGGGGGCATCATTGCCTTGTTTCTTCGCAACAGACAAAACCCCGGAAAATTCAGTCGATTTATCTACAACCTCTGGCTCGTCACCAACGTCCTCAGTCTTCTTCTTGTTCTAAGCGCTCTTATCTACACTTTTGTTGTTACAAATGATCATAAAGGACAGCGCATCAACCCTGGTGTTGCAGCTGGCCTAGACGATGATGAGAAATACCCTGATCAGTCGTGGACACCTCAGAACTGGTACTCAGCGTTCCTGAAACTGGACCTCGTCAACTCGAATGAGAGAAACGACATTCGAAATCACCTGCGCATTATGAGGGGCTGGCAGTATAACCTCATTCCTTTCTTCATTGTTCATCTTGTTGAGACTTGTCTTGCTCTTTGGGATGCTATGCAGCGACGAAAGGAACCTGTACCAGCCTATGCGCCACCCAAGCATACCGTCTAAGACGGCAATCGGATCGACAAAGGATCGGAAACCTTGCGGGGATATCATCGGGTATAAAGGAAATGGATCTATTGTATCAACCTCGGTTACAAAATGTATAGATGGATTATGGATATATCTTTAATTATATAATAGCATAATGCTAAATTATTTACTCACTTGCTTCATTGGTTATAGAGTCAATCAGTCCATTCCTGATTACAAATCCGTGTCAACCAGAGGGCGTGCCAATGAGTCACTTGCATTAGCAGCGGGGCTTCATCTCAACACCATAAAAGCTAATATGTAACCTCACGATATCTCAACCTGATGTAACTATCCAAAATCACTTCAAAATGACGTACTCACTCTTTATCGGAAACAAACGCTACTCCTCCTGGTCAATGCGACCCTGGGTCCTTCTCAAAGCCCTCGAGGTCCCTTTCGAAGAGAAACTCAATCTATTCAAACCTGGTCCTCGTCAACCCGAATTCCTCGCCTTTTCACCATCCGGAAAAGTCCCCTGTCTTCACGATGGCGAAACATCCATTGTGGTTTGGGACTCACTTGCTATCTGCGAGTACATCGCTGAGAAATATCCCGCTGCTTGGCCCACCGATGCCGCTGCCCGTGCTTTCGCCCGCTGCGCCGCAGCAGAGATGCACTCTGGTTTCGACGCCATTCGAGATGAGTGCTCCATGAACGTTGGACTACGAATCGAACTTGGAACGCCGAGCGAAGCACTTCAACGGGATATTAACCGTTTCAACGATCTTTTCAAAGAGGGTTTGGAGAAGTTTGGTGGACCTTGGTTGGCTGGTGATAAGTTTACTGCTGTGGATGCTATGTATGCGCCTATTGCTTCACGGGTGAAAACTTATGGTATTGAGTTGGATGGTGCTGCGAAGGAGTATATGGAGAGATTATTTGAACATGATGCTGTTCAGGAGTGGGTGAAGGGGGGTATTAAGGAGACGAGCAGAGAGCCGTTTCATGAGGAGGATTGTTTGAGGGGACGGAAATTGCTTAGAGATTTGACTAAGGAGTAGAATTCGAGGTGAGTTGACTAAGGAGGTATCGTCTACGAGTAATTGGCCTGGTCTATTTCCCTTTATATATTGATATTCTTGAAATCTTTTACGTAAGCGACGTGAGCGTGGGCTGAGGTTAAAATTGCAGTGAAATTTGAGGTCTTTTCACGAGTAATAAGGTCTTTTGAGGCGTAATACGGCCGAGCCCACTTAGAATGCTGTTAGCTCTGATTATTTGTCGCTCCTGTCACTCCAGAGCATGGACTTATTGTTTGGCATCCCAACTCCTAGAGAGCTGTGTTTGAGGGAACAGAAATTGTTTAGAGATTTGACCAAGGAGTAGAATTCGAGGTGTGTTGGTCAATGAGGCATCGTCTATGAGACTGTTGTCCGTTGGGGGACATTGTAATAAGATATCCTAACCTTATGATTTTATTATTAAAAAGCCTAACCTTATGCTAGGATATCCTAATATTTAGGTAGTTTCTTTATAGAGTTTCTATGAGATGTATGATAATGGTATTATAGGTGGTATGAAGGTAGTATAGAAGTTGATTTGGAAGTTGCTTTCCTAAACTTCACCGGCTGTCTTGTTCGTAGGGTTGACAGGTAGCGTTACTCTCATAATGAGCTTCTCGGTCTTAAAGCCAGGCTTTTATAATCAGGATACAAGATGTGTCCAGCTTCTAGTGAGCCTCTACGATTTCCAATATCCGACCTTGCTCCAAATCCTCCGATCCCCTATGGAAAATGCGCGCGAGCACTTAGGAAAGGAATTGAACTATTGAGGTATTGCAGGCTGACACCTGGTTTGAAAGTCTTCTCTTTGTGTTTGTTTAAACACTATGCATATATTCTCGAACCAAATGTGTAGATGATATCCATTATCTTTTCTGTAAAATAAATGGGCTATTCCTAGATGCGTACTATGACAAAACTGGTTTTCTCTCACAAGGTTTGTCTGAATATCGCTATGTTATTGAATGAAAACTACCTTAGCCAAGCGAATGACTGAAAAACTAGTGAAGCAACATCCCATCTATCTGCATATGCCCCTGCTGCTGCAGCCTCTCGTTGCAGACGCCTTGCTTAGGGCAGTGGCTTGGTAGCCCATTTATCTTCTGGAGTGTAGTATAGCCGTAGTTCGCAGGCCGACTGTTGAGCTGGTATCCCTTCGTATACCCGTTGACAGGATTTAGATATTTAATCTTGGTCCTCTATAATATTGTGTCTTGTCTGTGGGACAAAAAGGTTATTTAGGTGAGATATCCTAAGCTTATGATTTTATTATTATAAAGCCTAATCTTATACTAAAATGTCCTGATAGTTAGGTCACTCTTTCATAGACTTAACTACGACAGCGGGCAGTGGTTCACTTACACTTAGCCCCTCATATCACCAAACAATCGCAGTTGCCTCAAACAACAACCTACCTTAATCTGCACTTTATTCTCTTCTTTTTCTTCTTTCTCATCTTTTTCATGTCTTCGACTCTCATCCCTCAACATGGCCAACCCACCATGGAATTATGGCCCTGACTATGAATCCATCACCTCCATCGCCTCCGACCGCTTCGAATGTCCCCAGCTAGAAGGCCGCTGTGACACAGAGGACCGTGAATATTATCGAAAAGGCGGCTTCCACCCAGTATATATCGACGATTTTTTCAGTGGAAATTAATATCGAGTTGTCCACAAAATTGGTTTCGGCGGGTTTTCTACCGTATGGCTTGCTCACGACTCTGTGGAGAAGACCTGGGTCGCTCTCAAGATTGTCGCTGCCAACGACTCACCCATGATGGAAGAAAAGGCAGTCATGACTCACGGCATCATTTCGCAATGGGACGACAAATGATTCATCATTCACAAACGCTTCTTCCACTTTGAAGGCCCAAATGGCAGGCATCTATGTCTAGTCTTGCCTCCTTGTGGTCCCTCGACCTACGTCCTATCCTTCTACTTGATGAGTAGGATCCATCCCAGGTTGGCACGTCGTATCGCTTTTCAAGTAGTTGATGCCATCGCGGATCTCCATGCCCATGGCCTTTGTCATGGGGGTAAGCAAATCTTCTCCCTCTTGCCTGAACTTTGCTGATTTTCTCTAGATATCACTCCAAGCAACATATTTTTTTTGAATCCGCAACCTCGATCATCTTGACGACGAAGGCATTTACAGCCTCATGCATCCACCAAAAACCGCTCCACTGATAACATGCTCCGGCGAGCCTACAGGCGCAGAAGCTCCTCGGTACATCGTTGCCAATCTCGATTTCATGTGGGGGGAAGATCTTTTACTTGACGAAGTTTGTGTGATTGATTTTGATCAAGCATTTCTGACATCTACACCACCCAAGAAAACACTCCGGGCACCTCCTGGGTTTCTGGCTCCCGAGGTGGCTGTTGGGAAGCCAGCAAGCCCTGCGAGTGATGTCTGGGCTCTGGGCTGTACCATTCTACACATAAGATCGGGCAAATCTTCGTTCTCGATGGTCGGTGCGGACAGCCCAGTGGATGTGATGAGATTGATTATTGACTACATGGGCAACATGCCAGAATCCTGGAGCAAGCCGTTATTCGACTTCGACGGCCAACCGACAACGGAGGAGGCCAAGGGCAGCCCGCTCGAGGAAGAACTTTCACAAACAAAATCGATATCACAATGGATCAGCCAGATTTGGGACCAGCCAGAAAGCCTTCCAGGGTTTCAGACTTTAGCCCCGGTAACCTATATTAACGACGAGAACATGAGATATCGGGAATGTTACCGCAACACGTCTTGGAAGCCCGCGGCGATCAGGATTGATGATATTTGCGGCGCGGATGGTGTTTACCGCCCTAACTACCTCAGCGGATACAACTCTAAGAACGACAAGATCATTGAATCGCTTCCCAAGATATCTAAGCTGGAATTTAACTTGCTCTTCGATCTCATGTCTAAGATTTTCGTCTATAAGCCTACGGAGCGAGTGTCTGCGAGAAATCTCTTGTCTCACCCATGGTTTCAGATGGGCAAGGCAAGCTCACCGGCCTAATATCTATTAAGTAATACCTAAGTTATATATATAAATTTAGGCAAGACTT